>CM053790.1:261199960-261307460 GCA_028749045.1 Cupressus sempervirens
TTCAAAGGAAAATAACACATAAGAGAACACAAAGGGGATCTACCAACTTTGGGGTCAGTATGATCATATGATAACATATAATATTAAATAAAACATGAAAATTCACCATTCCCCAGAGAAATTAGAACTACAATGTTGACATTAAGGTCAATTTGTCTATCAGTGACTTAACACTTAGTCAAATGGTTATATTGCTACCAATCTCTATAGTTGTTACTGAGCTTATCATTCACCAGTAGTGTTAACCAAGTGTTTTAGTTTCTACCAAACTAAACAGATAGTTTGAAGTTCATGCCAAGCTATAGAGCATCTACCGAGCATCAGAGATAGTTTACAGTATAGTCTAATCATAGTAGTGTCAACTAAGCTATCTAGTGATGTGATGAAGACTCGAGTATTAACTAAGCTCTATAGTGTTAACCAAGCTCTACAATGCCTACTGAGCTTGCAGTGTTAACTTAGTGAATCTAGTATTGATCAATCCATGTCGTGTCAACTGAATGATTTAGCATCTACCAAGTTTCTCAATGTTCACCGAGTCACATAGTGCTGACCGAGTTTGAGCTACTTGAAAGTGATTAGTATGGATCAAGCTTCAACTTCAACTGAGTGCCAGAGTTTTCTAAGTGTTGACAATGTTTTCTGTGTATCGAGACATCACTAAATTTGTCTTCAAAACCCCTATTATAGCAATTGGGCTAACTTTGTGAATTATGATGAATTTGGTATTGTAGTTGACTCTAGAAGTTAATGAATTGGATTGGTATATATGTAATACATTGTATCATATCCAAGTAAGTATGTGAAGAAGTATAAGAAGAATATGAATGAGAATTGATGAAGGCTACAAACAGTATAAGGGATAGCATAGATTTATCTATCACAGCTAGGCGATCATTGCAATACAAGGAATCTCATTTAGAAAATTAAAGTTACATATTAGAGATCAGTCACTTATTCATTCTAACATGTGTATTAATTAAATCCTTTAACTGAGTTGACTTAACAATCTTTTTCTAAATCTCCTAATAGAGTGCATACTTCATTGTATGTTTGTAAATCCTTTAACAAGGTGGACCTCACGGTCCTTATTGCTCCTAATAAAGTAGATCACCAGAAGTGATCAATTGTGAGCCTTAACAGATTAAATTTATACTGCAGTACTAAAGCTTGTGCTTATCATCCCCACCCCAATTTTACTTTTTTATTTGGAATGTTTCTAGGTCACCATATCTTGTGTCCAAGTGTTATGAATGTTTTATTGCTTTTATTTTGGCATGCATGCAATTAGATTAAAATAATTTAGGAAGGAGTAATTGGTGAAGTAAGATAAAGTTTTATTGGTTCCTGATTCAACCCTCCCCTCTCAATAACCTTGTCTACATATTTCCAATAATTGGTATCAGAGGTATTGGTTCTCACATCAGAAGTTTGACAACTTCATATAAGATCAAAGGCAATGGAGGTATACAAGCTAGATAAGGCTAATGAGAATGGAAAGTTGGATCTAGAATTGGCCATTGGAAAACTCAAGAAAGAAAAGGAGAAACTCTCTTAATCACTGAAAAGAAGAAAAGATCTTGTAGTACAAATGGATGACAATCTCTACATTGAAAGAAGTATTGAAGCCTTATGTCTAGAAATAAATTTAGATGAAGTTGATGCAGTAATCAAAGACCTATTAGAAAAGAATTCCAATCTTCAAGAAGAAGTGAGAAAGCTTAAAGGAGAGCAAGAAATACAATCAGTCACACTATGTGAAGTCATGGAAGAAAAAAACAAAGCCAAAGAAGTGATAGAAGAAAAGGACAATGAAATTCAACAATTATCCCTTCAGCAAGTAGACTTTATTGATCAACTTAATGATGAAAATTAAGAGCTTATCAATCTAAGGAAAGAGAATGAAAGACTATAGAATGATCTCAGCATTGAAAAGAAAACCAATGAGAGAATGATGAAATCCTAGGAAAGCACGAATCAATTGAATGAGAAAAATTAGTATAGACACAAAGGAAAATTTGGATTAGGATATATAGAAGAAGGAAAATCATCTAAGAAAGGAGCTCAAAAGACCAAAAGACCTACTTGTAATCATTGTGGTAAGATAGGTCATATATTGAAAAAATGTTGGAGAAATGGTAAAGCAAAATTCAATGGAAAGTGTAATAGTTGCAACAAGCATGGACATAGAGAAAGTGAATGCACAGAGAAACCTAATTTTGAAGGAAAGTGTCACAATTATAAGAAACAAGGACACAGATCTTTAGAGTGCAAAACCAAGAAGTGGAACCCAGTAGAACAATTTGTTAAAGCAATATTTGGATGGGATTACAACACATGGTGTAGATTTCAATACTGTGGTGAGTTTGGACACATTGGAGAAAATTGTGTGAAATATCACATGAGGAAAAGAGATACTACAAAGAGATATTTTTGTTGTACAAAACTTGGACATCTTGCCAAGAACTATATGAACATAGGAAGAATTGAAGATGAAAAGAAATCCAAAGATGACAACATCACAAAACAAATGAGGTAGTAATGGGTACCAAAATCTCCTAAGAATGCAAGCCAAAACCATGAAATTGTTGACACCCAAGTTAGTGAGTTGGTTGGCCCAACCATTTCAACTTAGTTCCCTATGGAGATCACTGGAACTCTGATTTACAAGAAGTCATCTAACATCAGTTCCAACTAGCAAGCAGAAAGAACCATATCAACATTCAAGATGCACGAGGATCACCGAGTGATGATGGAAATTCAAGACCTTACCAAGAATGGTCGAGTTACATATCATTTCATTATGCAAATGCCAATTTGGTGACTCTACCAAGTACCAAGGTTAGATCAAATGGTGGTAATGTTACTAAGTTTGAAGTTCTCTGAGTTAGTAGTTCCTATAGAGTCAGGAGACCTTACCAAGTTGAAGGTGTCTTCTCATCATTAAAGACCAAACCGAGTAGAGGATAGTCCATCACTAAGAGAGTATATGTACGATGTATTAATGGCAATTGAAAAGAGGAGATTTTTAAAAAGGAAGAAATCAAATGCATTATTTCACCGTGAATTTTTAGAGCGCATAGTGAAGAGAGAATTCAAAGTTTCCAAGTGATTTGAGAAATTATTGTCGAAGATTCTCTAATTTTCAAAACCCTTCGAAGCAATGGAATCTTCAAGTAGAAAAGTTAAGAAAGGATCAGAAATGTTGGTTTGTGGAGTGGATTGCAAGGCTCCACATTCAAACTAAGTTTGGTAATTGTGGAGACATTAGACCCCACTAGAGTGCAGTCACAAATTCCACCCAAGGTACTTCTTGTCCATGATATCTATTTGTTCTATCATTTTCCTATTCAAGAACTTGGAACCCTATAAATGAATGAAGCGTTCAATGAATTGTGTGTGGATGGCATTCTCAAACCTGAGCATAATAATTTGGAAACAAAGGGCTTAACAAATATTCTACATATGCTAAGGGAAATTCAAGTCAAGTGGATCAGATTCATTCTAAGCCAAGTTCATAATGGATAGTTGTGGTTAGATAATCCTATCCTGATAATAAGGAAGATGATACACAGAGTTACTAGATTGCCAATGTTGAATAAAGAAAAGGCCACTAAAACTCTAGGTCGGGCAAAATTAACAAAGCATACTCTTTTCAAGTGGGATGGAAGAGGCATGAAGCTAAGTGATGTGATAGACATGGAGTTGAAGTTTGGGATCCATTTGATTGCTCACAAGATATATAGCTCAAGCTGGTTGAACAGTGTGTCATGTGAGGTTGTTGATCTGACATACAAGGTGGTGAAAAATAACTTGTCTTTCGACCTTGTTAGGTTGTTGTTAATGCAATTCAACAAGAATATGGAAAGCATCAGAGTGTTAAAGAATAAATCATGTAAGTTTGATTCTCTTTTGACATGTCTATTTTTCTTTGTTCAAAATTTTTTCCCTTTAAAAGGATTTGTAGTATGGAGAAAGGATGTTCTAGTATTATACCAAATCAATGAATACATAATAGAAATGAGTGAAAATTTTAGCAACATTATGGATAATTACTTTAAGCCATTCAAGGAAAAGATGCAAAGTAGATTTAGGATACCCAAGAAGCTTGTAGAAGACTATGAGAAAGATATTTGTTTCATGGTTGATTGTGACAAAGTTTATATTCAAGCAGTCAAACCTAGAGTGGCATGGGTTAAACCTCTGGAAGATGAGGTTAACATTGATGACATTAAGGATATCATTGAAGCTCTATTGAATGAGCCTGTGGATCCTAAAGCCACTTATTTTGGAGCATATGATGAATTTAAGGCCAGAATTGAGTTTGAGATCAAGCTACCTCAAGCAGTAAATAGAGGAAGGAAGATGATAGAGAAAATAATCAAGAATGCCAAGTCATCAAGTTTTCTTATGATTACCAAGGGTAAAGGAGATGATGTAGAAGATGAAGATGAAGAGGATGAAGTAGAGGAAACTAAATCTAAGAAAGAAGAGCCTCCCAAGAAGAAGGGAAAGGTTATTATAACCAAACTTACTAAATCCTCCCCTCTAGTATTTACAAGAAAAGTAGCTAAATCCAAGAAAAAGATGAAGTTGAAAAAATCATCTTTAAAAGGTCTGTACCTACACTTCAAGAAAAAATGAAGAAGATGGAAGAAGGATCTGGTATGGCATATTTTAAGTCTCTTAAGTATGAGACCAAGAATGAAGAAGGGAAAAAGTAGATTGAGGATACCCTTGTTGCAAAATTGGGCAAGTGGAAATATTCAAATGATGAGCTTTCACAGCAAGTTTCTAATGAATTTTTGAAAGCAGTTAAACTTAGATGGGAAAGTGCAAAGAAGACTACCAAGGACATTTGTGAACAAACTTTGAGACAACTTATGTTGAGTCTCAGTGAGAAAGAGGTGAAGGAATCCTTGAAGTAGAATGAGAAGAAGCTCAATCTATAATTCAATACATGCATGATATACTTAAGGACATTGAATCCATGGTAAAGATAGCTACTACCATATGGAAGAATTTCTATGGGTTGTACAAAGTCAGTGACTTTGTGGTGCATTTTGATGACAAGGATGGTGAAGATGAGGATGTAGAAGAAGAAGTAGAAATAAGGAATGATAAGTTCAATGATGTTAATCTTGATGATGAGGAGGAAAGTTAGGAAGCTACTAAGGAAAGTATTCTCGAAATACAGATCATTGAAGAAACTGATGCAAAGAAGATTACAGTATTACTAATGACTTCATTTCCTCACTCTTCGAGCAAAGCCTTAGTGTAATTAGGCTCAGAGCAAGCTTCTACCAAGTTGGTTGAGGTAAAAACTAGTACACCAATATCTGAATCTCTACTGCCAAGTGTTACATTGGTTGAAGTGTCCAACACTTCATCTATCAAGTAGCAAGTTATTCCCACATCAGGCTTGACCAAGAAACAAGAAGGTATTCTTCTTGTCAGTGCTATTTCTACATTTATTGTTATTCCATTTATTTCTACAATTGTTTCTATACCAAGTGTATCCATAGCCAATGAAATGGTAGTTGAGAATCAGTCTCAACCGAATACTGAAGTTTTAAATAAGGGTAAAGAAATTGTTTCATCAATAATTTCAAAAGAAAAGGGGAAAGAGGAAGTAGTTGATTTGGATGAGGATATTGTTATTCCAAATTAGGATATCTCTATTCTCACTCTTGATCAAATGAATACCCTGGGTGAACTTTTGAAGAAAGGGGCTAAGAAATAGAAGCTTAGAGAAGAGATGAAGAAGAAAAATCAAGTCCTTGAGGACATAAAGAGCATATTTTTTGATGCTCTAAGTATTGAGGTTGACAAAAAATAGCTTATTTTGGATCAGTTAGCTGAAATTGTCTACAAGTATAATGAAGATTTGAATGGATAATAAAAACTACTACAAAGAGCTAAAAGATAATTTGAAAACATAGTTTTGGAGCAAGTTGCACTAAAGATTGCAATAGATCAAGTAGAACTATATAACATTCTTGTTACACTAAAAACATCTGTCAATAATGTTGTTTCATTGTTTTTCAAATTGAGTGACACGTCTATCTTCAAAAAGGAGATCAAGGATAAATTATCCAAGTTAGATGAGGATATAAAGGAAAGTGCACACCAGTTTTCACTAGATCCAAGTTATAGTTTTGCACATCTCACAAAGATCAAATATCTAAAAAATCTTTAGGTAAAATTATTGTGGGAAGAAGCTGGAATTAGGGGCACACTTGCAAAAATTCAGGGCATGATTCTTCCAAACATGGATGCATTTCAAAAGCACATTGCACATGCAAAGACCTTTATACATGATAATAACTTCTCCATAGCTAACCACATGATGGAAGTGTCAGCAGAAGTATAGATAGCCTTACATACAAGTAAGGTATTGCAAGAAAATTGGGACAAGACTATGGTACTAATTTTTAAGGTACATTCTAATTTATTTTCTCATTTGGTATTGACTTGTAAATATTATAGACCTTTGGCATTTATGTCAAAAAGGGGGAGAAGTAAATATGCTTAGGGAAAATATATAAGAGAAGAAGATTATCTGTATAGAGTATGTTATACTATTGATAAAGGGGGAGAAGTGTATGTATAGAGAAGAATACTATACTCCAAGTGCATGTATTTAGGAGAGATATATGTATGGGGGAGTAGTATAGTTATATGCTTATACATGTATAGATAAGCAAAAAATATCTTTACAAAAGCAATTTTGAAAAATCAAAAAAATAGAGTATTTTACCGAGTTACAGAAACAAGAAGTCAAAACTGAGTTGAAGACATAGGATGTTGATAATGGAAGTCTTTTGACTTGTAATTTTGTTTATTCATATTTTTTGGTTTGATAAGTTTTTTTGTCAATAATGCCAAACGGGGAGATTGTTGACATTAAGATCAATTTGTCTATCAATGACTTAACACTTAGTCAAATGGTTACATTGCTACCAAGCTCTACAATTACTACTAATCTTATCATTCATCCAACAATGTTAACCAAGTGTCTCAGTTACTACCAAGCTAAACAAATAGTTTGCAGTTCATGCCAATCTACATAGTATCTATTGAGCATCAGAGAAAGTTTACAGTATATCCCAAGTGTAGCAGTGTCTACCGAGCTATCTAGTGATGTGATGAAGACTCCATTGTTAACCAAGATCTGTAGTGTTAACCAAGCTCCACAATCTCTACCGAGATCATGGTGTTAACTCATTGAATTTAGTGTTGACTAAACCATGCAATGTCAACTGAATGATTCAGTAGCTACTGAGTTTCTCAGTGTTCACCAAGTCATACAGTGTTGACCAAGTTCAAGCTACTCAACAATTATCAGTATGGACCGAGCTTCAACTTCAACTAAGTGCCAAAGTTTTCATAGCATTGATAGTGTTTTTATGTATCAAAATATCACCAAGTTTTTGTTCAGAAACCATGTTAGAGTAGTTGGGCTGACTTCATGAATTATGATGAATTTGGTATTGTAGCCGACTCCAGAGGGTAATGAATTGGATTGGTATATATGTAATACATTTTATCATATCCAAGTAAGTATGTGAAGAACTATAAGAAGGATATAAGTGTGAATTGACAAAGGCTATAGGCAGTATAAGGGATAGTAGAGATTTATCTATCACAACTAGGTGATCATTGTAATACAAGGAATCTCATTCAACAAATCAAAGTTACAGATCAGAGATTAGCCACTGATTCATTCTAATAGGTGTATTAGTTAAATCCTTTAACCAAGTGGACTTAATAGTCTTTTGCTAAATCTCCTAAAAAAATGCATACTTCATTGTATGTTTGCAAATCTTTTAACAAGGTGGACCTCACAATCCTTATTACTCCTAAAAAAGTAGATTGCCAGAAGTGGTCAATTGTAAGCCTTAATAGGTTAACTTTATACTGCAATACTAAAGCTTGTGGTTATCATCCACACCCCAGTTTTACTTTCTATTTGGAAGATTTTTGTGTTACCATATCTTGTGTCAAAGTGTTATGAATTTTTTATTGCTTTCATTCTTTCATGCATGCAATTATATTAGAAGAATAGATGAAGGAGTAATTGTTGAAGTAAGATAAAGTTTAATTAGTTCCTGAATTACCCTTCCCCTTTCGGTAACCTTGCCTACCTTATATTTCCAACATACAAAATATTGGAGGAAAAGCATGTAAGAGATATGAAGAAAGGTCTTTTTGGGTTGTCAACATGAAAAGCAAAAAGAATCAATGCTACCTTGTCACAAGGATCCAAGTAGACTACACAAGGGTATATACATAGATAATAGCACATATACAATGAAACATGTAATTACATATAGAAGAATAGAGATATAAACAGAATAATTTGTATAATGTGTTCAATTAATTTAGCACCTTGCACCAATAGAGTGCCAAGTATTATCTAAAGAAATCTAGACAAAACATATAACAAAGAGCACAACACAAGGGGAACACAACACAAACTCACAAAGACTACCATTCTAGAGAATTCCACTTCAAGTATGCCATGTGTCCCCCTCCCCCTCCCCTCATCTTGGTATGTATCATTAGGAAAATGTGGAAACATGAAAGAGGAACAACAACCAAATTTAAACAAGGAGTTTGTTGGGAGTAAAGAATGTTAGGAAAATCATGATCCATATAAATATTCTCATATTCATCATCACTAACATGTACATTAAAATTGGAATTGGTAATATCATCATCAAGAGTATCTTCATGATAAAATATTAACATAATGTAAGATACAAATAGAATCATCATGTTTATCCATGTGCATGTTATTAATATGACTAACTTCCTCCTAGTGCTCAAGCATGGTTTGATCAAAGGAATGAAAAGGTTGAGAAGAGGATGCAATTTTACAAGAAAAAGTGTGGGCCTTAAACTTATCTTGATGATTATTGTGACATTGACGAGTATATTGATTATGAATAGTATTATGAGACAAAATTGAAGGATTAGGATTAGCTGACATATGTTTCAAAGAGGGAACTACTGCAAGTTGAGGAGTTTTGTTCAAAGGAGGAATATATAGATTAGGTAAGATATGTGTTGGAGGATCAACCTTATGAAAGCTAAGCTCAAGAATCTTATCTACATTGTATCACTGATAGGATCAATAAAGATGAACAGTATGAGTAGGTGGTATTTGAGGGAGAGAATGCCAATAATATTATATTTCACCAAAATCTTGAGGATGTGAGCATTTATAATGAGAGTGATTGATAGTGATAATTTCTCTACTGTGGAGAAATTTAATGCATCTATGGATAGGAAAAGCTATAACTTGCATGGGAGAAATGTTATAAAGTCCACCAAGATAACTAAGAGAGGGGTGAATCAGTTATGTGCTTAAAACAAATATCAATAACTTTACCAATTTTAAAACATATAATCAAAGGATAAAACAATCATAGAAAGATAAACATATATAATAACACCAAAAATGTTAATTAGGGAAACCCTTGATCAAAGGGAAAACCCTAGTGGGGATTATACCCACAAAATAATGTACTAATATAGAAAGTTTCTTGTGAAAGGATGTGACCATGTTAGGAGTCAAATGAAATACAATCAGTACATATGAGTCCCCATTAGGTGACATTGAATCCCTTTCAAGAGATTCCAACCCCATTAGGAGCTATGTCAACCCTATTAAGAGATGAAAAGAGGATGACTAAACTCACTATTCAAATAGCCTTAGACTATTTTCACTAAACAATCTTCAGGATAACATATTCAAGTTCTTGAACCAACTAAATAGAAACCCCTTTTCCAATATAGTTCTTGTTAATCTCACAATACATCAACAATGTCAATTTCTTCTCTGATCATACATAATTCACATCCAAAGCTCGCATAACATAATAACCATCCATATTGGAACACATGGACATTTTACAACAAGGAAACAAACTTTCCTTTATACAAATTCCTAATAACTACTTGATTTGGCCTCGAGGCTTTCTTAATTTATAATTAATAATATAGGACCAAATTAAGATACTACATTGCACATTCCTTTACAAATAACACTTCTCATAACGATATGAACAAAACTTGGCTTCCTAGGAACAACATGCTAAATAGACTTCAAAACTCATCGCAAAATGATCATTTGATTATGCCATGTTAACCATAGCATCCTGAACATGTCTTCTACCATAATTTAAGCTCAATAAATGATCCTCAATCTCACTGAAAAGATACAACATGCAAATACCAAAAAAAAATTACTAGAAACTCACTCTAAGAGAAGTCTCCACAAAATCTTATGTAACTCTTGCAAATCTTCATATCTTTCCACAAACATAGACATAGCATCAAAACATGTTCCTAAATACTCCTATAAGTGTGCATAACATAACTCTCTAACCATGAATCTCTCCAAATAAATATTCCTCTATAAATCCTGTTGAACTATCTAGAAAAGTGACATATTGACATTAATGACAAACACTATCATGAATGGAACACATAAATACTCAATCATCTCTCTGACATACTGAAAAACTCCTTCATACAACAACAACAAGTGTTCATGCTTAATAATCTCCCCTTTTGGCATTGATGGTAACATATGATGAAAAACATCAAAGTTCCATAAATACCATATATATTTCTTCCTCATTACTCCCCCATTCATTGCACTCATTAATATACAATCACATAACTCTCTTATAGATATGTGGTAAAGATTTGTTTCATGTTCTAATCACAACAATAAAGTAAATATCTCCCATTGATAAAGAATCAATGTATAACTCTCCTCAATTCTCCTATTTCCCCAAGGCATTTAGGTGTTTTACATGTATTACTCTCCCTAGTTGACACCAATGAAAAAGGTGTCATTATGTTGATTCTCAAAGTTCAATCATCTCTGATCCAATCTGCAAAATTTCAACAAAGTTTCCAAAGACACTATTGAATACCATTACCAAGAGTCATTAATGGCTCAACCCAAACATAGATACTCCCTCCTAGGAGAAGCATTAAGAATTCAATCCAAACAAAAGAATAGCTCTCTAATTCATATTATATTGATGTACTCTCTCCATCAACTAATATAAAGAAGTTTGGGGTGTGATCCCAAGTATGCTTCTCAAGTACTCAAATGTATCCTTGGCCAAAGGTTTAGTAAATATGGTTGCTATCTTCTCCTTTGTGCTAACATACTCCAATATGATCTCTTTCATTGCTACATTTTCTCTTTAAAAGTGATACTCAATTGGAATGTGCTTTGTCTTTGAATGTAATATTGGATTCTTTGACATGCTAACAATACTAGTATTATCACAATGTAAGATAATAGGCTTGGTAGACTCAATTCCAATGTCCTTGAACATTTTCTTTATCTAAATTATTTGATTATGATTGTTTTATATTGCTATATATTTTTGCTCTCTCATACTCTATGAAATGCAATCCTATTTCATGCTTATCCAAGAAACCAATCTTCCTCCAAAGAAAAATGCTCCACCACTAGTGCTATTTCCGTCAGTTGCACTTCCTTCTTAATCAGCATCAGTATATGCACATAATGTGAAATCATGTGATATGTCATACCATAGGCCATAATCTGAAGTTCCTTTCAAATCTCTAAAAAATTATTTTATTGTTGCAAGATGTATTTCTTTAGGATCTTCTTGAAATCGTACCACAATTCCAATGACAATATCTATATAAGGTCTAGTATGTGTCAAATATTGCAATCCTCCAATCACAGATCTATATCTTGTCTATACTTAACTAGATGATTCATTTTTTTTTGAAAACTTACATTTAGTCACCATATGTGTTCCAATAGGTTTACAACTTTCCAATTCAACTCTTTTCAATGAATCCTTAAGATACTTAGTTTGCGATATAAAAATTTCATCCTTATTATGAACAATCTACAATCCTAAGAAGTATTTCATCTCACTAATCATACTCATCTCAAATGCTTTCTTTAGCTCTTCTAAAAATGTCTTTCTAGCATCATCATTACCTCCAAAGATGATGTCATCAATAAATACTACAATAATAAACAAAATATCTTCATTCTTTCTCAAATAAATATTACATCGGGTCAAGGAACTACTGTATCTATTATTACCTTTATTTCGGTGCCCTATATAATGTGAGGTTGTCATTGGCTTCAAAAGAAGTAGGTTGAGCTTATGACAGGGTGGGTTCTCATAAACAAGTTCTTGGTTCTTGCCCTCTCATGGGTGCTTTCCCTCCCTTAGTTTTAACAAACACCCCTATTGTTATTGTTACGCTGCGTTGATTAGCCATTGGGCAGGGCCTACCCATAGCCTATCTGCATTACCTTTCACAAATCCCAAACTAATTAAATGTTTGTCCAACCTCGCATACCAAGCTCTAAGTTCTTGTTTCAGTCCATATAATAATTTATTTAATCAACAAACCATATCCTTTTCTTTTGTCAAAGGAAAGCCATCAAGTTGTTCAATGTATACCTATTCTTCAATTTCTCTATTCAAAAAAGCTAACTTAAGATCCATTTGATAAACTTTGAAGTTCTTGTTAGCTAAAAATACCAAAAATATTCTAACTACCTCTAATCTAGCAATGGGTGCAAAAAAAATTTAAAAATCAATTCCTTCTTGATGTGAATAACTTTTTCGAACTAACCTTGACTTTTTTCCCATTACCTCACCTTGCTCACCCATCTTGTTTCTAAATACCCACTTAGTTTCAATAAAATTGTTTTATTTAGGTCTAGGAACTAATTCCCAAGTTTTTCTCTTCTCTATTTGCTCAAGTTCTTCTTTTATAACTTTTATCTAAAATTCATCTTTACAAGCTTCATTAACACTCATAAGTTCAACTTGAGATATCAAACATAGTTCTTTGCTAACCTTGTTTCTTGTCATAACTCTTTGTTTACACTCCCAGTGATTTTATCCATAGGGTCATTATTTGCAATGTTTCTATAAGGTGTTTCTATAATGTTTTGATTGATTTCTTACTTGTGTGGTTTTGATCTCAAGACTCACAGTATTTTTCAACACTACTAGATCCCATTCATATCATCACAGTTTCCTTCGTAAACTAGTGATAATTATGGGAGGCTTTCAATCACATTCATATCTCTAGATTACTTTAGTGATTAGTGATGATTATGTGATCTTTCCAATAGAGTTACATTCATATCTTCATGTTTCCAACCATTGAAGGTTGTGTAGCTTGGCTCATTGATTAAAAATAGGATCTTAATCTTGGCCGAAATGAGTAAAGACAAAAAATGGACAAAAGCGTCATATGGACATGAACATGCATCTTATCCCCTTGTCTTTTTGGAGGTTTTTGATTTGTTTGTTTACCTTTTGGAGGTATCCTTCATCTTTTACTTACTATTAGTTGTGAGCACGATTGTGCTTTTTTTAGTACATGTCACTTTTATGTGATCTCAATTGAAATTCCTATCTTGCATAGTTGATGGTTTTTGAGCCATTTTTCCCTCTTCTTCTTTCCATCTTCTTGTCTTTCATTCACTCTCCTTCTTTCTTTTGATTTGGGGCATTCTTTTCATGTTTGGTGATTTGACCTTAGCTTCTTGATCCATGACTTTCTTATCTTTCATTATGAACCTTTTTCTAATTTGATCATATCTATCTTGTTCTTGCTTAGCCTTCGGCTTTCATTTCATGTAGCCAAACACAAATTCCTCAATTATAAAATATGTGTCCACATACATGACAAGAACATTAAGTCAAAGAACCATAAAATAAAGTGTGTATAAAGATTGATTTGTGAAAAAAATATAAAGATTAAGCATCCAACTCTTGTTCTATCAATAATCTATCATTCATCATATCATCCATGCTTTTATCTTTGTTTCCAATGAATATCATGTCTTGCTCAAAAAGTGAAGAGGCCCTAGGTATGTTCAATTCACTAAGATGACTAGGAGGAGTAAACTCAATTTCTATTTCTCCCTTAGGTGATTGATCAAAGATAGCTTCTTTTCCTTTACATTTTTGACAAGTTGGAACTAAGGGTAATTGATCAAAGTTAACTTGAGTTTGTTTACTGTGACTCACTTGGAACCTAGTCATAACTAGGATGAGAGGGAAAACACTAGTAAATATGAAGACTCCAAGAAACATTGGTATCACTCTCAGGTAGTAAAGTAATCACTTATCAAATTAGTAAGGTGTAATATTGTAACTGTCTATCACTCTTGTTAACTCAATCAACCAATAGAGGTCTCATGATTGGTTAACACAATATGCCACTGTTGGTCTTACAAATGTGGAATTATCCAAGAGTTGTAATGTTCTGTAATAAAAAAGTAATAATATGAGACAAATTGATATGTTTAGACAAGTGAATACCCACAATCCAAGGATGAGATCAAAGAATCCCAAAAAAAACCTTCTCCACTAGGGAAATCTCTAACTTAGCAAGTTTTGATGTTGGCAATAAGATAAGAAAATATTTACTAACTAAAAGATAGCTATGATGCAAGGATCCAAAATGACAAGAAGTTTAGACGCTCAAGCTTAGGTCCACAATGGTCAAATCAACTCAAAAATGACAAAAACAAGGTTGCCCTAGAGTCATATTAGAGAATTGAACTCTCCAAATGACGAATGTTGACTTGGAAATAGGTTCACAATAAGCAAGGTGGTAGATAGATAATAAACTGGAAAGTTGGATTTGGGGAACATATTTTTTTATTGTTCTTTTTAACCAACTAAGATCAATTTCAGATCTATAAATAATAATCAGGCACATAGAACAATAATCAGGAATTCCAAGCAAACATCAATGTTCTTTCTTTCCTTAGAGTAGAAATTGAAATGT
Organism: Cupressus sempervirens; assembly: GCA_028749045.1. Taxonomy (NCBI): domain Eukaryota; kingdom Viridiplantae; phylum Streptophyta; class Pinopsida; order Cupressales; family Cupressaceae; genus Cupressus; species Cupressus sempervirens. The sequence continues at coordinate 261,214,799 of CM053790.1, forward strand.
GATCTATGAAAGCAAGAAATCATTCAAGTAAGACACGCCAGAGGTTTTTTTTAATGAAATGAAACCAAATTTTATAGAGATTTAAATAAAATACCTGGTAATTCATGCAATGCTCTTAGTAGATTTTACCTTATTTTAATTTTTGTTGAGATTTTCATGCAAGCAAGCCACAACCTCTCCAACAAGCAAGACAAACAAACAAGATATGTAATGTATATTCAACTTATGCAAACACTAGGGTTAGATCTGAAAGTAAATTGTTTTGATTATGTAAAAGCAAGTTTTAAGGACCCGAAACTGTAGTACAACAAGTTAAGCTAGAAAAAGATAGAGGAAGTAGAAGCATACATGAAACAGACCTCCAGAAATAACACAAAAGGGGTCAAAGAAAGAACTACTGAAAATAAATTGTTAGGAGCAATAATAATCATAAAATAATCCAAATGAGAACTCATATCATGCATTGAACTATGTGAAAAATAGGTGCAAACTAATCATTACATGTCCTTTTTTAAAATTTTGATTTTTGACCTAGTCAACAAGATTGGACCTATATGACATGAATTTGGATCCAAAACCCTAAATGCAGAAAAAAAAGACCCTATTAAAAAATAGAGATCTTTCCAAAAATGTTAGAATTTCATAAAAATATTTTCATTTGTGCCCTAGGGACCCATTTTGTAAAAATAGACTAGTTCTTGTAAATTAAGTGTTTGAACCCTCATATGATCCCTAAACCCAAAACACAAAGAAACAACCCTATTTAAAATTCAAATACCTTACCAAAAATGTAAAATTTTCCAAAAAAATTATTAATTTGCATCCAAAAATTATTTTTCATGAAAAATAAAGAAAAATTTATTAAAAATATGAATTACCTCAAAAAACTCTAAAATTTTAATTTAAGCTTCTCTGATATGTTGCCAACCTACAAAAATAATTTCAGACCAAAATACCAAGTCATTTGGGAGATATGATCAAATCCTTAAAAATCTAGGGTTTTCTTCTCCAAACACGTTTGCACAAGGGGTTAGCTCCAAAAAAATCCAAAACTAGCATGTAAAGGTAGATTGCCCCATGGTGGTGTCCAAAAAATGTGTGTGAAAAATGTGGACAAATAGAAAACACATTTCTATGTCCTTACACTCGAAATCCTTCAAAATAACACCATGAAAATGCAAGATCTCAAGAATTGACTCATAGCTTCTTATCATCAATGTAAAAAAGACCTTCAAAGGTTTGAAGTGGTGATTCTCATATGAACATTGGTCTTGGTCTTCGCAAGTACATCCAATGAATGGAAGATTCAAAATGATAATAAATATGCAAGATATCTCCAAGTCTCCAAGAAAGCTTCAAAAATGTCTGTAATAAACATGGCATAAGAAATCCTCATGATCATAGGAAAAGAAATCATCATGTCAAAATGAAGGAGGAGGTGTTATTTATATATCAATCCAAAGAAGCATTCCCAAATCAGAGGGAAAATGAAAATTAAATGAAAGGGGATGACACATAAGAGAATGTGCAATTAACATTTAATTAAGAGATGTGGACTATAAAACTCCATAAAAATTATAAGATGAGGGGTGTTTTTATTTAATTTAAATGTAAAATTATCCATTTTCTTATAAAATAAAGTGTGTGATAATTATTTAATTATTTATTTTGAAATAATAATTGTTGCACATAAAATTAAGTGAGGAGGGGTTTTATTTAATTAAAAGGGAGCAAATTCCTTTAATTAAATAATACAAAAATCAAGATGATCAAACCATTTATTTAAAATAATTAAATAAATAAATTCCAATTTAATCGAGGAAATTGATGTAAAATAATAATGATTAATTAAATAATTCAAATAAACTAAATAATTCAAATAATTTAATTTGATCAAAGGAAATGATGATGCAACTATTGATTCAAGCTTGACATATATTATGAAACCGGAGCACATAGTCAAGGTGACCATTTTTGTGTGCTTACACTTGTCATAACTCTTTGTTTAGACTCCCAGTGATTTGATCCATAGGGTCATTCTTTGCAATGTTTCTGTAAGGTCTTCCCTACTTAATTATAATTTCTTCTCTAGGTTTAGTTCTTGGTTCTTCTATATGTTCTTCTCTTTGTAATTCAGTCTACAAGTTAGTGTTTGTTTCATAAAATAATTCCTCCTCGATATTGTGATTGTTAGTCCTTTGATTAGTCTCTTCATAAAAATTATAATCAAGTATCCCCTCTTGAATTCTAAGCTTTTCATCAACTCCCACATTAGCACTTTCAATAATAGTCTTCAATCTCTTATTAAAACATCTATATTCATTACTCTTCAATGAATATCCAAGGAACATTCCTCCATCACTTCTAAAATCATCATCTCTTTTAATATAGCATTTAGTTCCAAAGATTCTAAAGTATTTCATAGTAGATGTATGTCCAAACCAAAGTTCATAAGGTGTCTTACCAGTGCCTTGTATAATTTGAACTATGTTCATTGTGTATACTACAGTGTTCACTTCTTCTTTCCAAAAGATATGTGATACATTATTCTCAAACATCATATCCCTAGTTTCTTTAGTTACTAATGTGTTCATACTTTCTACTATCTCATTCTATTGCGATGTCTTTAGGGCTGAAAGTTGTCGCTTTGTACCATTATCCTCATTAAAGATGTTAGAATAATTTGAAATGAATTCTCCACCTCTGTCTGATCTCAAAAACTTAATCTTCAAACCATATTCATTCTCAAATCTACTCCTAAATATCTTGAATTTCTCAAAAATTTCAAACTTCTCTCTAAGAAATGCTACCCACATTATTCTATTAAAATCATCAATAAGAAGCACTAAGTACCTTTCACCATTAAAATCTCTTATTCTTGTAGGACCACTCAAATTTGTGTGCACAATCTCCAACTTTTTTGAAGTAGTAAAGATTTTTCTTCAAAATGAACTTTCGGTCTACTTTGCCATCACACATTCTTTGCAAATCATGTTAGAAGGTTTCATAATTGTAGGTAAAACTCTTACTACAAGTGTTGTAGTGATCTTCACAATATTATCCAAGTTAATGTAACAAAATATATTATTCCATAACCAACTATCATCCACTTTAGGAACCAAACATTTCATCTTAGTAGGGTTCAACTGAAAAACATTACCTCTCTCCTTGTAACTATTCCAATCAATGTACCATTTGTATTTTTGATAATGCAAGTATTTTCTATAAATTGCAACTGACATCCCTTTTCAACAAGGTTTAGGTTCTCTCTTCAAAACAAATGCAATTCCTTCTTTGATCTTCTTATCCTCCTCTTATTTTAATGTTCATTATCTAGCATAATATCCACTTGTACTCACACTCCTTGTCAATATAGGTCTATCTCTTTGCATACAAAAAGTAGTTTCATCCCTAGGTAGTCCATCATTCAGTTTCATCTATAACTTAGATGGCTACAAATTTCCAAGAATAGTCTCTTTTGTAAAGTTAGGTGTACAAGGAATGACTTCTTCAATCATACGTGTCTTATGATGATGATAAGGTGTCAAAGTCTTTAAAATCTTCCACAAAATCTAATCCTTTGTCTTTGTTCCACCACAAATTCTAATTCCTTCAACAATATCAAATATTCTACCAAAATATCATCTTATAGTTTCATCTTCCTACATTATAGCACCTTAAAACATACATATCCAACTCTGCAATCTAGAATTCTTTGCAAACTTATCACCTTTAAATATACTTCGTAATATAGTCCAAATTTCATGTGTAAGCTTTAAAGTTTTTACTGCATATTTAGATTTAGGAAGAGATGATGACAATGTCTCTTTAGCAAGCATATTATACATGAATAGATCTTCTTCCATCTTTTCACAAGAGCCAAGCTTATATTTATCTACTATATCCTTCCACTTTAATGTAACCAACCAAGATTCTAGACCCATACGGATCAAGTGAGTCTTCATTTTTTCCTTTCAACTATCATAACTTATCCCATCAAACTTCAGACTTTAAAATAGGAAGCCATGTATCTCCTTAAGTTCTTATAATTTTCCTTCAAGGACTTATTGCTCTTATACCAATTCTTAGAAAGTAAAGTTCACCAAAATAACTGGGGGGGTAGGGGGGGGGGGGGGGGGGGGGGGGGAGTGGACTAGTTATGTGCTTAAAATAACTCTCAATAACTTTATAAATTCTAAAACATGTAATGAAAAGATGTAAAAACCATAGAAAGATAACCATATACAATAACACCATATATGTTAGCTAGAAAAACCCCTTGATCAGAGGGAAAACCCCAGTGGTGATGTTGTCGACAAGATAGTATAATAATATAGAAAGTTTCTTGTGAAAGGATGTGACCCTGTTAGGAGTAAAATAAAATATAATTAGTACATATGAGTCCATGTTAGGAGACTTTGAATCCATGTCAGGAGAATTCAACCCTATTAGGTCTTATGCCAACCCTGTTAGGCTTTGAAAGGAGGACAACTTAACCCACTATTCAAATAGCCTTGAACTGTCTTCACTAAATAATCTTCAAGATAAATATCCAAGTTCTCAAATTGACTAAACAACAATTCATTTCCTAATACAATTCCTTTGAATCTCATAGTACATTAACAATGTACATCTCTTCTCTGGTCATATATAATTTGCATCCAAAGCTAGCATAACATGATAACCATCCATAATAGATTGCATGGACATTTTACCACAAGAAAACAAACCTTTTTAATATACCAAGTTCTAATAACTAATTGATTCAACCTTGAGGATTTTTCAATTTATAATGAATAATATAGGACCACATTAAGATATTACATTACACGTTACATTACGAATAACACTTCTCATAATGATATTAACAAAAAGGTAGCTTCCTAGGAACAACATGCTGAATAGACTTCATAAATCATCATTTACTGATCATTTTATTCCACTATTTTAACCATGGAATCCTGGACATGTGTTTTACCATAATCGAAGCCCACTAAATGATCCTCAACCTCACTAAAAAGATACAACACATACCACAAACTCTCTCAGAGATTGGTCTCCAAAAAATCTTTTGTAACTCTCAAAAATATTCATATCTCTTTCTATGAACATAGAAATAGCATCATAACATATTCTTGAATACCCCTATAAGTGCACATAACATAAATATCTAACCACAAACCTCGCCAAATGAATCTTCCTCTACAACTCTAGTTGAACTCTCCATAAAATTAATATGTTGACATCAATGACAAACACTATCATGAATGCAACACATAAGTACTCAATCATCTCTCTAACATATTGAAAAATTCCCCCATACAACAACATCAAACATTCATTCTTAACAAGAAATCCATGAGATATCAAGCTTAACTTGAATTCGATCAGAAGTAGGGATGTCAGTGAAAATAGTATCCACAACTTTATCATAAAGGGTCACGAGAAGAGATATAGAACCTTAAGGGTAATAGAGGAAACCATTGCATGTTTGAATCCAAACATAAGATGAGTCATAGGTATCCTTATGCAATAATTTATTCAAATGGTGTTCTTTGATGATAAAATAAACAATATAAGAAGGATCATTCAAAATATCACATGAAGGGATATGAGTGACCCTAATAGTAATGTAAATAGGACCATCATGTGCTCTAATCACCTTATAATGATCAAAGGTGATAAGAATTGGATATTTATGTTTGGGTGAAGGACAATCTGAAGGTTGAGGTTGAGATTCAACATGATTAACCACATGAATAGTTTATTCCACCTTGTCATCATAACTGATATTAGTAAAATGAGAAGAAGGTGCATTAATTGCATTTAGTGAATGTGAACATAAAGGGTTAGTGTAAATTTTTAAGTTTTGATTAGGAGGTGCAAGATTTATTCATATTGTTAACCTCAATATCAACAATTATAGCATGAGAATCAATAAATTCTTGAATAGTATTTTTCAAAGCATAACACTTTTGAGTATCATGGCCAAGTTGATGATGATATTGACAAGAATAAATTTGATCAAATGAGTTAGGAATTAGTTTGCTAGTATCAATATGATGGATAGGACAAAGTTTAATAATGTTCATGTTAATTAACTTTTACATCACCACATGCAAAATTTGAGATAAAGCAATGTATTTATGACTACGATGATATATAGAGGAAAAAGTAGTCATAACTTTAGATGAGACAACAACTTGATCATCTACTGCATTTGTTGTCTTATTTATTTTGATTGAGTTGTTAGCTTTAGAAAACTTGTTTTGATGAATAGAATCATCAGAATTGTTATTAGTAAGAGAAACCATTGGAGTGGTTCTCTCAAGCTAGCTCACTTGTAATTGATAATGGTGAAGCACTACACAAAGATGTGAGAAGGAAGCATACTTAGTAAGGAGAATCTTATCTCTAATATCATTTTTCAAATTAGAAATAAAAATATGTTGAATATCATTATCAGATACAAGATGAGACATTTGAGCATACAAATGTTTGAACTACCAATAAGTCAACATTTTCTTTAATGTTTTATTTATAATGCATCAAATTAGTTTTAAAAAAATTGAGGACCGGTGTTGTTTTGAAATTATTGAATGAAATCATTGGAAATACTTTTAAATGAATCAATAGAATAAGGGGGTAAAGAGAAATACCATCATAAATATTTGTTCATAAAAGTTGGTGTGAACAACTTATCCATGAGCCTATAGTCATGAAAAAAATCACTACATATAGTTTTGAAAGTCCTAACATGAATCACATGATCAAACTTACAATTAGAATTCTCAAGATGTAGTATCTCAATATTTTTCAGGATAACAACACAAAGGATGCTTCAAGAAAGGGGAATAACAATGTCACATGTAGGGATATTGTACTTAGATTGAGTGAATTGGGCCACTTATTGTTGCAAAGAAATGTTTGAACCAAGCTAATAATGGTAGGATTAGAAGATTTAATAGTAGGTATACACATATGATATGTGTTAGTAAATTTATTGTAGGAAGTGGAGGAAATATGAAAAGGTTTTGGTGGAGGATTAGAAGGAGTGGGAAGAGGATTGGAATACATTAACGATAAAACATTGTTTGAAGGTAATAAATAAGGTATGGAAGTAGGAGGAATAGTTGTGGGAAGTGTAGGGATAGGAAGACCAACACTTAGAGGATTATAGACTTATGTAGAAGTTTTCATGAGAGGTGGTGCATAAATGAGAATTCTAGGAATGCAAGGTACAACAATTGTGGAAGGAGGATAGTATCCTAACTCTTTAGCACATTCTATCAAAGGCTTAGCATGAGTATTAATAAGGTGAGATATACCATGCAAAATGTAAATTTTATTTTCATCATTCTTAATAAGTTTCTTAATAGCCTCAATAGTGGCAACAATTAGGATTTTGATTCTCTTGCACAAGCCACTTTTCCAACTAATCAAATTTATGAGAAAGCTTGTCAACTTAGGAAGGAGAAATTCTTGAGGCTTCATCTTCATCATGGGAAGAGTGGTAATGGTTATTCTCTATGATAGGATTAAGATAATAATTGAAAGTATTGATATCATCATGGTTCCTAGGAATGAAAGAGAAATCATGAACAAAAGGGCCCATAAATCTACAACTTCTTCTAACATGTAGGTTGGATATAATGTGATAAAGCTCATAATTGGGGAGATCAAAAAAAGGAGACTCTAATGAGATATAACCACAATAAATATGTAACAATGAGAGTATAAAGATAAAGAAATATAACTTCACAAGGTATCCAAATCTAACTCCATAAATTTCACAAAGAAGTAATCTAACTCCATAAATTGCACAAAGAAGTAATCTAACTCCAAAATTAAACAGTGAAGATGTGTTAGGTTTAAAATTAGATGAACATCCAATGAAAATAAACAACCTAAATCCAAAAATAAAAGGGTACAATTTGGTTTCACCAAAATGTTTAGCGATGAAAATGGGAGTTAAATAAGGTGTGTGAATAAAAGACTTCCACGTTTTACTAATATTCAATAATAGAGAAAGAGAGGCTTCCAAACATAACTCTCAATATAATTCAATTTTGATTAGAAAACCCTAAATAAGATGAAGGGATTCAAATACTAAACCCAAATTATACTAAGGGAGTACACAATCAAGTCATCTCTCATGCAATGTTAAATAACTTTAAATGTGCAATATTGTGGATATAAATTGAACCAATTGATTAAATGAAATGAATAGATCTAGCTATTATATGTGTGTAATTATCCCAATTAAAATATTGAAATATATTCTAAGAGATAAAAATAAGGGTGGAAATTTTACCTTGAAATATACATAAGAAAATCATATTTCACTCTAAAAACTACAGATCTAAAATTGTGACTGAGATTTTGACTTTGGATTTGTGGTCAGAATAGAATACCCAGAAATCCTAGATCTCCAAGTAGATGTCAACAAAAATAAAGTATTCTAGTAGGTTTATAGGATGATGATAGACATGATCCTAGAGCACAGAAAGAAAGTTGACCTAGATTTTTCAAAAAACCTACAACTGATACTTTATATATTCGAAATTGCAATTTGGATACCATGTTCTTGCACACAAGAAAATTTAATTTTTACTGGGGGGGGGGGGGGGCTTGCCTTGATCAAGTTCCCATTTAGAAATTAACCTTGACAGTAAATGAAATGTGAAGCATGTGAAGAATCAAGACATGTAAATATTCACCTTACTTGGTGAAACCCTTATCAATAAGGATTTTTTAATGCTTGAATGTTGTAGATGTTGAATTTATAATGAAGAATCTAGGAAATATCCACAAATTTCATGGATCTCACCAATACCAAATCATGGAGCCATAGATGTAAGTGTGTACAATAGAAGAGGAAGATGAATGCCACAATTTAGATCTCCTCCCTAGATGCAAACAAAATACTAGATCTTGAAGAGGAAATCCTCCCAAATGATCCTTGAATATTTGAAAATACCTTGAATGCTTGAGAATTCCTTGAAGTTTTCTAGATTGAATGTCGTTATGTGCATAATAGATTTCTTTTTATTGATAATGAATGGAAAAATGAGGTGCCTAGGCTTCCTTTCATACTTTTTTTGGGAAAGCAAGTTGACAAGGTCACCCAATTTTCCAATTCCAATCCCCAAGACAAAATTTTCCTTGAGACAAAAAATGTTAGGGATATAGGTCAAACTAGTCGACCTATACTAGGGTTATCCTAAGAAGGGGTAACTCCAAGATCTTAGAAACTCCATAGATGAAACTATAAGAAAGGTAATTGAGCGAGAGAAGGAGTTGATTGAACACAAATACATCCATGGTCTATGAAATCACTAAAGGGTAGGACCTAAAAGGTTTTAAATTATGGCTACTTCCATTTTAAGATGGTACAATAGGAGCTAGAAAACCTATCTAATTAGTCGCATAAGAAATACACTTCAAAACTACATACCAAAAAGAGTAAAACTACTCCTTGTTCTCATTCCAACATAAATTGTATCATTTATCATATAAGTGTCAACTATACATGTACCCCTTAAGATTATAATAAGAGAAACAAAACCATTGTAGTTGGCAACATTCAATAAGCCATGAAACTTATGCAATGTATTATCATCAATAAGATGAGCTCCATTGAGTCAAAACTACTATTAAGAATTGATAGCAATGTACATGAAGCTATGTGTCAGCAACAACATATTTCCTATGGTGGCATCATTATCATTTAGATAGGAGACTCTTCTTAACTACCACTTATTATGCAACCTAGCTATGCATCACACACAGCTTCAAGAAATCTATGGCACAAATTTAATATAATTGTAACATTGCATACAATATTTATACAATATGGTGTTACTCCAATTCAAATACAATTTCGTCACACATTAAAACATGCATAATACAAAAATTATATGTTAGCCCCAAATAATGATGTTGATTAATGTATATATAAGAGTCAAATCAGTTGCTATGTTGTCATTGATTTCAAGCCTTAGTTGGTTAGACATTATGCTAATTCACAAGATTACCATGTCATTTTATTGATAAAGAGGATTTGATTGATGAAGAGGATTTGATTAATGAAGAGGATTTGAATAAAGTATGATGATATAAGTATTGATATGTTGGAAATGATTGAATAAGAATGATGGAACTAGAAAAGAATGTTTTCAATAATTGTTTTGTCATTGATATCAAACTTGCTACTTGTAGAAATGAAAATTGCTTTAGTGATCCAAATACTATCAATTGGTTAATTGACAAGGAGGCGGCAATCAATAAGATGTAACTAGAGTACCTAGAGAAAGGTTGAAGTTATGATGTTGTAATGAAGTACAAGGATCAGCTAAGCCATTGATGAAATAGTGTATTGTTGACATATTCTAAGACACATATAATAGACACATTAAAACATATCAAAGATGTAAGGGTTTAGCTATGTTATTTGTGACAGCCTAACTAAGTTCATAAGAGAATGTCGAGCAAGCTAGTTAGTGCCAAACAAATTCTTAGTTGAAGCCGAGCAAGTTCACTTTTAGAGTGTGCCGAGTAAATATCAAGTGCCGAGCAGAAAACAAGTGCCGAGTAAATATCAAGTGCTAAGTAAATATCAAGTGTCGAGCAAGAAACAGGTGCTGAGTAAAGATATAGATGTCGAGCAGGATACAAGTGCCGAGTAACACAGAACAAGCTGAGTATCAGTAAACCAATAATGCTGAGTTGTTGCATTATTTTGAAATCGAAGATTCGCCAGATCTAAGTTGACAAGGTTGTTACCTAGAAGTTTGTAAACCAGATAGAAGATAAGAGTGATGAGATGGTGGCACAGAACACCATGTAAAAAGGTTTTTAGTGAATACAACTGGATGCTAGACAAGGTTTCTAGATGAAGAAGAAATATGGGGTAGATACATTGTATCCTACCTAATCCATTGAAACTCTAAAATTGGAGAGGGAGAATTGAGCGGGAAAGATATTTCATATTTCTATTTAAGAAGTCATAAGGTCATGAAGCAGTAGTGTGGTGGTGAGAAAGTATGAAAGCATGAGCTGTTGAAGAAAAGTGCTAAGGAGAAAGAGAGAAAAGAATACTCTATTTTGCTGGATGACCACAGATATGATTGCATTGGTATGATGAGTAAACAAAGCTTGAGAGGAAGACAAGTTAACAGAACTAAAGTGTGATCTGTAATCTGCAAGTTATGTTGTAAGTTGTATCAGATCAAAGCCATTGTTGTTACTTTCTAGCAATTGTAACAGTTAAGATAAATCCTATGGACTTAGGTTGGTTTAATAGCCATGTTGTAAATCCTTTAACAGGGTGACATTCCAAGTGAATTTTCCAAAGTCCTTTAACCAAGCCCATTCCTAACAGTTTGGTGAAATCCTCTAACAAGGTCACATTTAACAATGTGTTGTAGCCTTTAACAGGGCAAGCTTTTCATAGGGAAGACCATCAGAAGGGTTAAAATCAATTGCGTGGTTATTTTGTGGGTATCATCCCCACCCTAGTTTTACCTTCTTATTCTTGGAGGGTTTCTAGGTTATCAAATTCTTAGTGTTATAGTGTGATGCGTGTCTACTTTTCTTAGTTGTTTCAATATTTAAATTGCATGCATGATAAGTTCAGTTATGCACCATTAAGGATTTGTAGAGAAAAGAGAAAAAGTTTTATTATGGCATTTGGACCTTGAATAACTGATTCAACATATTCAATGGGCACTTGAATGAGTTATACTCTAACAGTATAATGTTGGTTTAATTTCTTTACATGATATTAAGAAAGATGTATACGCAAGACAATTTGCACAATGAATGAACGAATATAGTTATAATCAAGCTACTACAATTTTCATTGAGCAACTGAGGAAGAAGTATTGAAGTATAGTGTTAACTGAGTGATTTCAATGTTAACCAAGTCTTGTATTGATGGATCAAGTTGTAATGTTCACCGAGCATGAGCATCAAGAATTTTTTTGTAAAAGATTAATCTAAGGCTAAATTTTGGTGAAAATTAAGAGCATTCTAGAAATCTAAAAGATGAGGATGAAGTTAGTTATAAGATCAATGGATAGAGTAATTCAAAGGAGATCTAATGGAGAAGATTTAACAACCTAAAATGGAGCACAAAATTCAAGAAGGAAATCTATTTTTTAAGTGTCTAGATTCATTGAATATGAGATCTACAATTGTAATTAAGTGGAAAAATATGGAAGATTCTGCAAAGGCAAAATTTAGCTATTGAAAGGGATGAACAAGATGTTTTTCAATGTGGATTATGTTGATGTTGTTCATCAATGGAGAACTATTGTTGATGCAAATTTAAGTGGAAAAAGAAGATAGAAGGTGAACCAGGGATAACAAAATTGAGAAGACCAAGTAGAGGAAGTTGTTAAATGAAAGTGTGAGTGTGTGAATTAGCCAGAAAGAGATTATAAGGAAGAGATGGAGAAAATCATAAATATGAACAAGCAAGGTAGTGCTAAAACCTAATAGATCATTTGACTATTACTTTCTTACCATTGTAGTAGAAAAAATATCTTAACCAAGTGGACCTAACAAATCTTTTAAATCCTATATGTTAACACTCAATAGAAATGATTGTAAGTCCTTTAAAGTAGGTCACTCTTTAGAAATATCAAGTTATAAGGCCTAGATGATATTTGGTGAAAATCCTCTAACAAGGTCACACTAAACATTTGCATGTAACATTTAAGAAGGTTGGCTCCTAAAAAAGCTCACTTCAAAAGAGTGAAATTATTTGGGTTGTCGGTTCCTAGGTGGGTTTTCCCTTACAAAGTTTCCACGTTAAACTCTTGTGTCAAATGTGTGACTGCTTATTGTGTTGCAAATTTCATTTCATGTTAATTTTTTAATGTTCCAACTTAGTATAAGATAGATAGTTACTCTAATACTCAATATATTAAAAAATTGTGAGATAATAGTTTGATGTAAAGTTGTTATAAGTTGGAAGTAAGATAATTGATGTGTTTACCAAGTTATTGATTTGAAATTTTATGAAGGTGAGATTAGTACATAATTGTTTTAATGTCTATAGGATAAGTGGTTATAATTGAGTCACCACCCCCCCCCCCCCCCCCTCCCCCCTCCTCTCATCCTTCTAATAATTAGTATGAAAATTGAGTTCTTGAAGGAAGAATATTGAAGGAACTTGATCTAAAGATCCAAAGATGTATAAGACAAAGGAACCAAAGCTGAACAAGGAGATTTTCTCCTCATGGAAAAGTAGGATGAGGATTTATCTCTTTTGGATTAGAGACAATAAACTATTTTACCTAGACAACTAGTACGCCCCTCCCGATGGACCTATGACAGTTGATGAGATGAACTAGAAAAAGGAACACAATAGTCTCATGATCGAGATTGTTTTTACATTAAATGATGTTGACTTTGATGATGTGAAAAATTGTTCTATTGCTAAAGAAATTTGGGACAAGCTAACACTTGTACATGGAGGAAATGAGAATGTGTTGAGAGGTTAAGTAGAAAGTTAAGAGGCAAATATGTTAGGATGAAGATGAAATGTAGAGAAAATATTGTGCAATATGTTAATCAAATCAAGGAAGTTGTTAGTGCTATCAAAGTTGTTGGAGGTACCATCAGTAGTGAAGAAGTTGTAAGTAAACATCTTAGAAAACTTTTACCTATCTATGCTATAAGAGTGTCTACAATTCAGAATTCAGAGCTATGTTTAGTAATGATCTAACTCTTGATGGATTAGTTGGTCATTTGACTATAATTGAGCTAAGAAATTATTATAATAGTGTGCCTAAGATAGAGAATACATTCCATTCATCACTAATAATTGGAAGTTCAAAGAAAGAGAAGAAAAGTAAGGATGAAAGTGATTTAGAATCAGAGAAAGAATTGGATGAGATTGAAGCATTGCAAGGAGATTACTAAGAGGTAAAGGGAAATTCAATGGTAAATTGTCCCCAATATGTTTTAAATGCAATGAAGTTGGTCATATTACTGCTAGATGTCCTAAAAAGAGCATGAATGATACACATGAAAAGAAGAAACACACATATAGAAAGAACAAGGATTATAAAGACAAACAAAATAATTCATGCTACATTGATGAGGAAGTGAACACAAAGTCAAATATAGAAGATAAAAAATAAGGAGTAGAAGTGTGTATGTTTTTATAAAAGAAGATCCAAATGAGGAAATGTATGAGGGAAAAAAAAAACTTATTTGTCATGTTAGTAAAAGTGACACATGGATTACTGATTGGGGATGTTCACATCACATGACTAAAGATATAAGTAAGTTTGATAAACATGAGGAGTATGATGGTGGAACTGTTAAACTTGGAAATTATGTTCCATGTCTTGTGAAAGGTAGAGGTACATTGATGCTAAATGATAAAATTAAATGTGATGATACATATTGAGTTCAACAACTAAAGTATAATCTTTTGAGTGTTGCTCAATTGAGTAGTATAGGTCACAAGCTAGAGTTTCATAACTGAAAAGTAAATTTCTATTATGACAATGGAAATATGATTGGTACTGGAGAACAACTAAGAGGTAATTTATTTTACCTAAATCCTACAATCGATACATATCTATTTACAAAAGTTGAAGATGTGTGGTTGTGTCACAAAAGACTATGCCATGTCAATTTTGAAATTTTGGTCAAGGTTAGTAGAAAGAATAAAGTAAGAGGCTTACCAAATTTGTATAAACCTAAGAATATTATGTGTAAATAATGTTAACTTGGTAAGATGACTAAATCTATTTTTTCAAGCAAATGGCATTCCACTAATGATATTTTGGAGCCAGTTCATACCAATTTGTGTGAACCAATGAGAATTGAGAGCTATTATGGAGATAGATATTTCATACTATTTGTTGATGAATATTCGTGAATGATGATAGTAACATTTTTTAAGTTGAAGTCTAATTTTTTTCAAATGTTCAAACGGTATAAAGATGGAGTTGAAAAAGAAATTAGTTAAAAAATGAAATGCCTTAGATATGATAGAGGTGGTGAGTTTATCTTTAATGAAATCACTAACTTTTGTATTGAGAACAGAATTAAGAGATACTTATTATTAGGATTAACCAAGGACAAAAATAATAGTTACATGCAAATATAACCAATATCAGAAAATAATAAATTTCACAAAAGAGAATAGAAGAAACAAGGATTTAATGTGGTTCACCCAATCCCTACACTACATCCACCAACAAGTG
This sequence comes from Cupressus sempervirens, assembly GCA_028749045.1. Lineage (NCBI taxonomy): Eukaryota > Viridiplantae > Streptophyta > Pinopsida > Cupressales > Cupressaceae > Cupressus > Cupressus sempervirens. The sequence continues at coordinate 261,230,029 of CM053790.1, forward strand.
TTGGAATTAAGTTATTATTGCCATTAATGACAGCACTTATCTATATCAGCGTAGCTACCAAGCTCAACACTTAGTTTCCTACACTCATTGAGCATTCTAGTGTTAACCAAGCTTTGAAGTGTTTAGCAATTTACATTGAGAAGAATAGTGGCTACCAAGTGAATATAGGCAATGTAAAGACCAGCAATGTCTACCGAGCTTCATAGTGTCTACTGAGCAGTAAGTTTGTGTCATGAAAATTTAGTGTAAACCAAGCATTGGAAGAAGTAGTTTTTACCAGTGAAGCAAGGTAAACTCAGCATGCAGTATCTACTGAGTGACACTACATCTACCGAGTCACCAGTGGTCACTGAGTTCAAAACTACATCAAGTGATCAATATGGACCGAGCCTTCACTTCTATTGAGTGCATGACAATGTCATGTAATGTAGTGGATGCCAAGTATCAGAAGGTCATCGAGTCAATTCAGTGAACCTAAGTTATTTACTATTGGATCAACTTTGTAATATGTTGTTCACTTGTATTTTGGCCGACCTTGCAGTTTTGTAAATTGGAAAGGTATATATGTAAGATGCATTGTAAGATATCATTATGTTGAAGTACTATGAAGTATTTTTGAGAAGTGCATGCGAAGGATTATCGGCAGTAGCTTAAGGAATACAGCAAGGTCAATATAGAAGCAGAAAAGTCATATCTATCACATAAGGTGATCAGTGCATAAAGGATCTTATCAGCAATCAGTTGTAAGTAGATCCACTACTTCATCCTAATAGGTGAATGAGTTTCTAAATCCTTTAACAAGGTAGACTTAATAGTCTTTGTATAAATCTTTTAACTGAGTGCATACTTCATTGTATGTTTGTAAATCCTCTAACAAGGTGGACCTAGCAGTCCTTTGTGCTCCTAATAGGGCAGATCACCAGAAGTGGTCAATGTAAGCCTTAATAGACCAACTTTGTGCTACAATAGTGAAGTTTTGTGGGTAGCATCCCCACCCCAGTTTTACTTTCTATTTGGAAGGTTTCTGGGTCACCAAAACATTGTGTTCTTTTGTGTGATGAATGTTTTATCTTTTAGTACTAAAGTATGCAGTAGTATAGATGGATTTGTGGTGAATTTAAAAGAAAATTTTTGAAGTTACTGATTCACCCCTCCCCTCTTAGTAACTTATCAAATCTTGAATATTTCCAACAACAAGAAGTCCAATATTATTATTATCCAGTGATTATAATCTGTAGTCCCTTACAACTCAATACCACTACAAGAAGCTACAATATCACCATACATTGTGAAATTCCTAACCTTAGGCCATTTTATATAAGCTTTTGTCACTTACAAAATTAGGGCCAGAATAAGTCTTCCAATAGAAATATATAGTTGACACCTTTTACAATAGTAGGGTCATTTTTGGCTTTAGGGATGCTACCCCTGAAAACCCTTGCAGAGGTGTTGCCCCTCAATCCCACCCTATACTACAATAGGGAGTGCACTTGGGGTATTTTCCCAAGACCCCACAAGGGGTGTTACCCCTTGAACCCATCCTCATAGAAATAATCTGGGGCAAAACTAGCAAAATAAACCTCTAAGCTTGATTAGGCTCCACATCACAAGAATGTCCCACTTGGAGACTGGTGATAGCACTACCAAACCTATAGCTCCCATTGGAATATCAAACCACCTTGGACTTTGTTATTATTTTATTTTGTTTAGTCAAGAAGACCAACCAAAACTAAAGAGGAATTCAACTTCTGCCTTGTTAATACCTTAGTAAACATATCTATTGGATTATCATTTGCATGTATCTTCTCCAAATTTAACTATCGATCATTCAAAACTGACCGAATGAAATAGTACACAACTATATGTGTTTTATCTTGGAATGTAGAGCAGAATTCTTCACAAGATGAATGGCATTCTAGCTAGGCTATCTGTAAACAAATAATTATCCCTCTATGGGTGTCCCAATTCTTCTAGGAAGAACTAAAGCCATATCATCTCCTTGGTTGCATCTATAGTAGCAACATACTTTTCCTCTATAGTGGATAAATTGTTAACCTTCTACAACCAAGCGATTTAACTCATTATTGCCCCAGCAATAATAAATACATAACCTATAGTACTCTACCTACTATCAATATCCCCTACCAAATATGAGTCAACATAGCACTGTAAATTAGTAATAGAGCCCCCAAAATGTAAACACTTACTAGATGTTCCTCTCAAATATCTAAGAATCCATTTAACTGCATTCCAATGCTCGATCCCTAGATGACTCATATACTTCTTAATAAATTTCACTGCATGTGTAATATCTGGCCTCATACATACCATAGCATACATCAAGCTTCCTATAGTTGAAGCATAAGGTACCTTGGACATCTTAGTCTCCTCTTCTTGTATCTTTGGACACATCTCCTTAGTCAATTTCAAGTGACTAGGAAAAGGTGTACTAACAACTTTAGCATTCTCCATAGAGAAATGTTGCAACACCTTTTCAATATAATCAACCTGAGATAATGTCAATTTTTTGCTCTTCCTATCTCTACAAATTTTCATACTAAGGATTTGTTTTACTACCCCCATATCCTTCATAGAAAATGAATGTGCAAAATGTTCTTTTAACCCCTTAATGTGATCCATGTTAGACCCAGTTACAAGCATATCATCAACATATAAATATAAAATAATGTAGCTATCATCATCCAACCTCTTAAAATAAACACAATGATCTGAATAACACCTATTGTATCCATGCTCATGCATAAAAGTGTCAAATTTTAGATACCATTGCCGAGGTGCTTGCTTCAAGCCATATAAATGTTTCTACTATCTACACACTAAGTTCTCCTTACCTTTGACATCAAATCCTTGCGGTTGTGCCATATATATCTCTTCATCCAAATCACCATGAAGAAAGGTTGTTTTAACATCAAGCTGCTCCAAATACAAATCTTCAGTAGCCACAATACTTAAAACAGTGTGAATAGAAGTCACTTTAACAACAAGAGAGACTATCTCATCAAAATCAATGTCCTTTTTCTATGCAAATCATTTTACAACTAACCTAGCTTTAAATCTTTTCTTACCTCAATCCTCTTCTTTCAAGTTGTAAACCCATTTATTTTGTAAAGCCCTTTTACCTACAGGCAACTTGCATAAATCTCATGTCCTATTTTTTAGCAGAGAGTCCATTTGTTCTCTCGTTGTAGATTCCCACTGAATCTTAGTATCCACTTGCACAGCTTCATCATAACATTCAGGTTCACTAGAATCAATTTGTAAAATCGAGCACAAAGAGGGAGAAAAAAAATTTGAGGGTCTACTTAGCCTTGTTGACCGTCTAACATTCACTAGTGTGTGGTATTTGTTGTTGTGATTGTTGCAAATTATGAGGAACTATTGGAACATCATCTTTTGGAGTATCATCAAGCACTATATAATCATTTTCTTTCTTCGCATGTTGTTGCAACATATCTTTGTACAATACTTTTTCATTAAATATGACAGCCTTACTTCTTAAAATTTTATGATTTTCAAAATCACAAAGCCAAAAACCACATTCGTCAATGTCATATCCAACAAATACACATTTCTTTGACATAGCTTCTAGCTTGGTTCTATTTTCAGAATCAATATGTACAAATGCTTCACAATCAAAGGTTTTGAGAAAAGAATAACCCACCTTCTTACCAGTCCATACTTCCTCTGGAATATCATAGCCCAAAGGAGTAGAGGGACCTCCATTAATTAAATATACAACAATAGATAACCTTCACCCACATGTTTAAGGGCAGCCTAGCATGCAATCTCATGCTCCTTGCACACTCTATTATTGTCATGTTCATGCATTCAGCCACTCCATTTTTCTGTAAAGTCCTTGGAATAGGTTTTTGTCTATGAATACCATTAGTGGATAAATAATCTTCAAATGCATGACTGCAATACTCGCCACCATTATCAAATCTGAGACATTTTAATCTCTTACTAGCCTCATTTTCAACCAAGCATTTCCATTTCTTATAAGTTTGAAATATATCATATTCATGTCTAAGGAAATAAACCCATACTTTTCTAGTTGGGTCATCAATAAATGTAACATAAGAATGAGAGCCACCAAGGGAAGATATATGAGTTGTTCCCCATACATCTGTATGCACAAGCTCTAGTTTCTCATTTTTCTTTTCCTTCCCACTCTTCACAAAACTCACTCTCTTTTGTTTTCCATACACAAAACTTTCACAGAAATCCATATTAACACATTTCAGATCTAGTAAGACTTTCATTGAATGAATTAATTCCATACCTTTCTCACTTGTGTGCCCAAGTCTATTGTGTCATAACGTTGTATCATAATCTACAGCAATTGTTTGTTCTCCCTACTCAACTGCAGTGACTATTTGTGAACATTCATTTTTCTTTGAAAAAATTAAAGTAGAAGTAAAATATGACTTGTACAATGATATAAGGTGCCTAATTTCATACCTTTTCTACTACAAGGGAACCTTTTGAAACCTTCCAATTTTTATCATTAAAAGTAACTATGCAACTCTCATCACTAGGTTGCCCTGCAGAAATTAAATTCTTGCTTTGCCTTGGAACATGTCTTACCTCATGTAGTAGCCTATGATTCTCATTTTACAACTTAATCTTAACTTTTCCCTTTTCAAAAATCTAGCAAGGTTCATTATCCCCAAAATAAAAAAGCCTAAAATCCCCTTAGACATAATCAATAAAAAAACCTCTATGGGGTGTAGCATGAAATGAAGCACCAGAATCTTAAACCCAAGAATCATCAACACTTTCTAAAGAAAGAAGTAAAGAATCCTCTTCAAAAATTTTACTTACCACATTTGCCTTCTTATTTCCATCTTGTTTTGATCCCTCTTTGTTCTTTTGAGTCCAACAATCTTTCTTCTTATGCCCTAGTTTACCATGGCACCAGCAATCTCTTGATCCTCTAGATTGAGACCTCTACTTCCTTTGATTTCTCACGATTTCCAGAATTACTTCCACTCTCAATTGTTTTGCCTCTTCTTTGTGTGTTCAAAGCACTTCCTGATTTAGATCCACCTGAGTTTTTCCTATGATTTTTCTCACTCAGAATAACACTAATCACATCATCAAATTTTAGGGTATTAGATCCAAAAACAAAATTACTCACAGCCATTACCAAGTCATTCTAGCTTTCTGTCAAAGAGCACAAAATCAAGAGAGCCCTAATTTCTTCATCAAAGTTGATATTCACAAAAGATAATTGGCTAGTAACTATATTAAACTCATTTAAATGATCTACAATAGATCCACCTTCTTCCATCTTCATATTAAATAAACATTTCATGAGAAATACCTTGTTTGAAGTGGAGGGCTTTTCATATAGTTTTGTTAGGGTTTGCATCAACTCTTTTATCATCTTCACTTTTGTAATATTAAAGGTCATGATGGTGCCAAGCATAATCAAATACTTCCAAGTGCCTTTTTATCTAAAATCTTCTAGTCCTCATCTATCATAGTTCCTTATTTATTGGTTTTTCCTTCCAATGGCATACATAAATCATTTTTATAAAGATAGTCCTCCATTTGCATTTTTCATAACTAAAATCTCTACCCATTAAACTTCTCAACCTTTAGCTTACCATCATCTTCCATCACTCCCACTCAGCTGTGAGACTTTCCTATAGAGAATAGCTTTAAAAAATTATAGTCTAGCTATAAAAAAAATGACAGTTTGGTTCTAATACCACTTGTTAGGATTAACCCCAGACATAAATAACAATTACATGCAAATATAACCAATGTCAGAAAATAATAAATTGTACAAAAGAGAACACATGACATGAGGATTTAATGTGGTTCACCCAATCCCTAGGCTACATCCACCAACAAAAAGTCCAATATTATTATTATCCAGTTATTACAATCACAATCCCTTACAACTCGATACCGTTGCAAGAAGCTACAATATCACCATAAATTGTGAAATCCCTATTCCTAAGCCATTTTATACAAGCTTTTTTCTCTTAAAACATTAGGGCTAGAATAAGTCATCCAATAGAAAAATAACAGTTGATTCCTTTTACAATAGTAGGTTCATTTTTTGCTTCGAGAGCACTACCTCTAAAAACCTCTGCAGGGGCATTGCCCCTTGACCCTACCCTATACTACGACAGGCAGTGCACTGGGGTGCTGCCCATTGACCCCATCTTGGGGGTGTTTCCCCCAAACCCTCGTAGAAATAATCTAGGGGGAAATCATGCTAAATAAACCTCGAAGTTTGATTAGGGTCCAAATCACAACATTTGTCTACACTGAGTACTCCACAACAGAATGGGATTGCCTAAAGGACAAACTAATCAATTGTCTATTGTGCTAGAACATTGTTGACTAAAAAGGGCATTGCAAAAATATTCAAGAGAGAAACCATAATAGCTATAGTATATACTCTCAATCGAGCTCAATCAAAGAAAGGAACAAGCCAAACACCATATGAACTCTAGTATGGCCATACACTGAATGTAACTTATTTCAAAATATTTGGAAGTACTTGTTATATCAATAAAGATGCAAGGAATGCCAAAATTGATTCTAGAGGTGATAAAGGCATATTCCTAGGTTACTCTACTAGGATAAAGAATTGTAAGTGTTCAAATAATGCTACTAACACTATGATTAAGAGTGCAAATGTGAGAATTGATGAGTTTGCAGATAAGAATGATGAAGAGAGTAAGAAGGAACCTGAGGATTATAACAAGTTTATTTATGTATATAAAGATGCACCTAATACTATGCATGAGCAACAAAAGAGAGCTATAAAGTGTCAACCTACATTACTTGAGTCATAGATAGAACAACTTGAGTAGAATATTGAGGCCCAACCAAGCAATGATAATGCTAGAGATCAAAAATTTGAACTTGTCCAACAAAAGTATGTGAGTAAGAACTGTTAACCTAAACAATTCACTGGAGATATGAGTAATGGAGTCATTACTAGAAGTAAGTTGAAGGATAATACTTATTTGATTGTTGAGTTTGAGCCAAGCACTATGAAAGTTGCACTTGATAATGAAGATTGGATCAATGTTGTGAATGAAAAATTATATCGAATTAAGAAGAACAATAAATGGAAACTGGTGCAAAGACCTACTAACAAGAATGTAAGTGGAGCAAAGTGGATTTTAGAAACAAAATGAATGAGAATGGAGACTTTGTAAGGAAAAAGGCTAGATTACTTTGTAAAGGTTATGCCCAAGAAGAAGGAATTGATTATGGTGAGACCTTTGTACCTGTAGCTAGACTAGAAGGAGTCAAAACTCTATTGGCAATTGTAACTTAGAAGAAATTCAAGGTATTTCAAATGGATGTTAAGTCTACATTTTTAAATAGAATACTAGAAGAAGAGGTACCATCTTAAAATGGTTGCACTTGCCTTTTGAAACCTTTTAACACCCTCTCCATAATGTCTTTCTTCAGACCATGGATTTACCTATGCTCAATCCCCTTTTCTCCTATCTTCTTCTACTTTCCACTCTATTTTTTTTAGTATCTCCCTCTTCTTTTTGTGGCACTTTGGACCTAATATCTAGGAGTAGGTTGACTTAGGTAGACCTACTCTAAACTAGGTCAATCCAGGTCAACCTAGTCCAAGACTAGGTTGACCTCGTCCCCAATGATTTTGGGGCTTGGGGTCTGAAAGGCCTTAGGGATTTAATTAGTTTTATTTCCCTCTCCAATCGGATTATATTTTTTTCCCATCCAAAAACTCATATATAAGGAGGCTTGGAGACTTCATTTTCATAATTCAATTCCAAGATCACATTGCACTCTCAATCTCTTTCTCTCAAGTCAATATTTATGCCTTCTGCATTCAAGGAGTTCAACTATTCAAGATTATCAAGTATTCAAGCAAGTAGATTTTTGTCTATCATTAAAGGATCCTCTATCAACATTTCCTCTTCAATATCTAGCTTATTTTTCACCATCAAGGGAGAAGATCTATATTGAATCATTCATCATCTTCTTCATCGATGTACACTTACATCCATGACACCATGATAGGATTATGGTAGGTCTGTTGTCAAGTGTGGATATATCCTACATTGATAGTTCAAGATCTACAATATATTACATACAAAATCCTTATTGGCAAGGGTTTTTTAGCAAGGTGAATCCTAACATTTAGCTTATCTTTCAATCATTTACATTTACATTTCTCATTTATGGTTAATTCCTTAACCTAGGGCTTGACCAAGACAAGCCCTCATCCGACCCAACCACAAAAACCCTTCTTTTTTGTGTTTATTTGCAAGGTATTAGTTAGAGCTTACGAATCTAAAACATACTCCTTGAGAGCTTTCTAGAGAATTTCATTACAGAATTGTCAAACTACATCAACTATGTCATAAGATGTCCTTCCAAGTTAACCTAGTCCTTCATACTTTCTTGGCAAGATATTTTTGGGTTTTATTCCTTTCGTCATTTCATTTTGAGAATTGGGGTTGAATATCCAAAAAAAGGTTCAGATTCGGGAGCTTTGGAGAACTACATATTTCAAGATGAGTCTTTCATATTTTATTTCCTTTTATATATTTATATCTTAATTGGGCTAATTGTATACACATAGTATTTAAATTTACATTATTCAAGAAATTGGTTCAATTTTACATGCACATTATCCTATAAGGGCTAAAGAGTACATTTCCTTGTATTGCATTCCCCTTTATAATTCAAATTTAGTATCAGTGCCCTTCTTCCTTTGGGTTCTAACTAATTTTATTTGAAATAAGTGGAATCATATTTGGAAATTCTTCTCTTTCCCTTTCATACATATTTGAATGGCTTAGTGGCCCAGATAAGTAGAGACCTACAACCCTATTAAAGTAGCTCCCTTTTCCCCCTAAATATTTTGGTGAACCCAACCTTCTTACTCTCTTTCTTGGAGTTAGATCTTCTTTTATTGACAATTTATTTTCTTTGGCATTGGCTTCACCTAAACATTTTGGTGAACTCGACTTGTGTCCCTTTCTTTTTGGAGTTAGATTATTTGTTTTAGGTGTTTACCTTCCTCTTTGGTGAGGCCCTTTTTCCTCTTCTCCTCTTTAGGGTTAGATTTGGCTATATTGTGTGTGGTTATATCCCTCTTTTATGCTCTTTATTGCATTTGTATGGTTAGATATCATTATATTTTTCTTTTTTGATCTCCCCTTTTATGAGCTTAATTACAAGTAGTCCAACCTATAGCATTCTTGTTAAGCAAAGTCATAGACTCATGAGTGCCTTTGATCACGATTCCTCTTTTTTTCCTCGAACTCGTGATGATACTAAAATATTTTCTCATGACATTAATCCTATAATGGAGTATAACTCTTCTCACTCATCCATGATGAAGATGGAGCTTTAAGAGTTCCTCCTTCACAAGTTAATAAGTTTTCTCATGAATTTGATAAATTGGAAACTTGGCTTCTGGAAGAAAACTAGAATCCTAATAGTGTTGCTACTATTTAAGATCTTAAGAATCTTGTTAACAAGGATGATATTAACATTTCTATCTTGTATGGTATATCTCACCTTATTAATACTCATGCTAATTCTTTGACAAAATGTGCTCAAGAGTTAGGATATCCTCCTCCTTCCACAATTGACAACCCTTCTATCAGAATTTCCACCACTCTTTCTAGCATACATACTTATGCCCCGCCTCTTATAACTACTTCTACACAAGTGTCCACTCCTTTAAGTGTTGGTCTTCTTAGCCTTTCACTTCCTGTGAGTGTTTTGCCTACTTCAATCTCTTCTTCATTATCTTCATATAATGTAGTTCCTTTTACTTATTCAAACCTTTTACCCATTCCTTCTAATCCTCCACTAACATCCTTACATATTCCATTTGTTCCTAATATATCTAGCATACCTATGTCTACTACTGCATCTTTCGATCCTACCATTAGTACCTTGGTTAAAATCATTACTACTTTACAACAACAAATAGTGCATTTAACTCAATCTAAGTACAATATTTCTAAATGTGATATTTCTAATCCTCTTTTCATAGATATCCTTCGTGTTGCTATTCTACAACATGTTGAGGTACCTCATCTTGAGACTTATAATGATATGGGGGATCTCATAATTCATGTAAAAAAAATCTAGACTATATGAAGTGATTTTTTCATAACTACAGGCTCATGGCTAAGTTTTTTCTACATACTTTTAGGGATAGAGCCTTGAAATGATATTTCTCTCTACCTCTTTATTCTATTGATTCCTTTCAAACTCTTTCTAATTCTTTCAATGATAATTTCAAAATAATATTAGTCCACAAATTTCTTTAACTGATATAATGTATTGTAAGAAAAATGTTAAAGAGAAAGTTATTGAAATTATTGGTAGATTTAAACATTTGTATACTCAAATTTTGTATCCTATACCTAATCATGACATTCAATGTATCTGTATTTCTAGTTTATAGAAAGACAATAGAGATAAGATTCTCCTTACTGAGTATGACTCCTTTTCACATCTATGTGTGGTGTTTCACCATTACCAGTTACAAGTGAGTCAACTCAAGAGCTCTACTCTGATGGATCCTATTTCTAGTGATAAGAGTGATGTCAAAAATTTAGACAAGTTCTCTAAACCTAACAATTTCATCAAAATCAAGTCTATAAATAAAGTTGTTGAGTAACTGGCTACTTCATCTAAAGGTATGACTATGTTTTCCTCTATATAGCATCCTAATCTCAAGTCTACTCAATTATCTGAGCCTTTGTCTAAGGTGATGGCTAAATTGATTCATGTTGGAATTCTTAATCTTCCTCCTATTCATACAAGTAAATCATTGCCTAAATATTTTGATTCAAATGTTTTGTGTCAATACCACCATCAACCTAGTCATGATACTCAAAAGTGTTATGGTTTGAATAATTCTATTCATGACCTTATTGACTGTAAGGCTATATCTATTAATGCTCAATTTAATAACATGAATAAATTTTTTACATCACCTAATCAGAATTTTCAGTTTTATATTAATCCTTTACCTTCACACCCAATGAAATTTATTAATCAACCTTCTTCTTCATATCACCATATTAATTATAATGTGAAGATACAAGAAGAAAATACTCTGGTTAATCGTGTTGAGTTGGAACCTCAACCTCTAAATTCTTCTCCACCTGAACCTAAGTAGACACCTTTTATTAGCTTTAGTTAGTCTAATATGTTTAAGGCACCTAATGGTCCTCTTTACATTACTTCTAGAGTTTCTCATATTCCTTATTGTGGTACTTTTTTTTATCCTTCCTCTATCATGAATGTTATCATCGAAGAACACCTTTTTTAAAAGGGTTGCATAGAAATACTTTTGATACAACTCATGTATGGATTGAAACTTGTAATGGTTTTCTTTATCATCCTCAAGGTTATATCACTTTATCTATTACTCTATTAGGGAAAGTTGTTTATACTACCTTTGTTCTTATTCCTACTTCTGATCATTTCAAGTTAAGCTTCATATTCCATGGCTTTCTTCTATGCAATTTGTAGCTTCTCTTATTCATAATTTCCTTAAATTTCCCTGTGATGGAAACATTATTACTATTAATCATTCCCTTTATTAACCATCACGTCCTAGATATTGTGATGAGATTTATTTCTATTGGCCAACCACCTACTCATCCTGGTCATCTTTATAGAAACTATCAAAAACATAAAGTAGCCAAGATCATGGAACTTAGTCTTCCTAAAGGTTATTCACATGTGTCAATCTTGCCTACTCCATTTGTTCCTTCTATTTCTCAACTTGTTTTACCTTATAAATCTATCCCCTCAGCTACTATATCTAAACCTATTGATGCTCCTTCTTTGGAACCTATGGTAGTTGATATTATTCCTCTTAGTGTATCTCGTAAAGCTATTCATAATCAACATGCTTGTTAGTGTCGCAAGAACTATCAAGCTAAATCTAAGGCTAAAGCTCATTCTTTTGCCTCTCAACCTACATCTTCATATCAACATTTACCTTCCTTTGATAAAACCATGTGTGATTCTTTGAAGGAAGTTAAACAAGGTAACACTATGCATATGGATAAACATGATGATTCTATTCGTATTTTAGATTATATTAATCTTCACATGGAAGATACTTTAGATAATGAACATGTTAGTAGTGATGAAGAATTAATCAATGTGGATAATAATTTTCCTAACATGTTTTCTATGTAGATTACAATCACTTCTTGTACTAAGCCTAATGACTCCCAAAGTCCTTTCTTAGAGCTCATTGTGATTCTAACTATGATGGATGTCTTTCCTCTTGTGAGTTGTCATCCTTCCTCTAGCATTTTGGACCAAGAAGTTGGGGCAGGGGGGGGTGGGGGGAGGTAGAAAGAACACTTGATGTGGACTTTATCTATCATGGTAGTCTTTTTATTCTCATGTTGCATTTTCTCCCATGTTGTGTTTTTGTTATATGTTCTAATTTGATTGCTTTAGATGATCCTTGTTGTTTTGTTGAGTATAAGAGGATAAACGATAGCCCTGTCATATACATTCTTCTATTTTTATCCATTTTCTTCTATATGTTGTTATATGTTATATCATACTTGTGCTATTAGTCATACCAGTGATCATGTATAGTCTTCTTGGTTGCTTATGATATGGTAGCACCGATTCTTTTTGGTCTCCATTTTATTGGCCCAAAAAGACTCTCCTTCGTAATTCTTATGTGTATTTTCCTCCATTGTTTCATCATTCTAATTCCTTTGGGGAATGATGATATTTTCATACTTGATATAATATTACATATTATCATATGATCTTATTGACCTCGACATTAGTAGATCCCATCATGTTCTCTCTTTTTGTTACGTGCGCCTTTCTCGTAATATGCTTCCCTTCTTGGGGGAATCTCATAGTAGAATCATTCTTTAGTAGATACATGTATGCTTCCATTAAAGATATTTCTCTCATTAAGGTCTTTGCAATTGTTTTAATATGGGTGCATACGCTATGCCCATACTTTGACCATAAAGTACAAATATGGATTATGTGTATAGCTTGGAGTATTCTAGCCTTTGGTGATTGGTATGATTTCTAAGGTGTGCCAAAATTTACGCATTTTTATTTCATGTTTACCACCCTCTCTCTATTTCCTTCTAGTTTCCTAGAACTACTCATAGTTCTTGGGGGCTTGGTCTCTTTTTGGATCTTTCTCTAAACTATTGATAGTTTGGGAGGATTGATCCTTATTTTGGAATAGTCTGGGAAGCTCGATCTTATTTTGATCCCATAAGGATAAACACATCCTTCTACCTAGGTCACTTTTGATTATTCTTTTTGGATATGCAGTTCCCTTGAATTTGGATCCTTTGATGGACACACACACCTTCTATACCATTTGGTTCATCTTTGATGGGTTGACTAGGATGTCACACACACTTGCTAGACCGTTCAAGGTCATCCCCTTTTCTTAGAGACCTTTCTCTATCTCCTTTTTCTTTTGTGGTTCATAATAAGGCACACAAACCTTATTGGGAAAGTAACTAAACCTCTTCATAGTGCTTATATCTCTTATTATGATTTTGAATGTGACAAAGACTCAAGTCTCTTAGGGGCTTGATGACTTTTTTGCCTCTTAGATCATGATAAGAACAGCTCTTTGCTCTTCATCTACTTTATCATGAGTTTGAGGAAACTAATACTCCCACTAAAGTGGAGGATAATTGTACCATCTTAAAATGGACGCACTTGCATTTCAACACCTTTTAGCACCCTCTCCATAATGTTTTTCAGCAAACCATGGATGTACTTGTTCACAATCCCCTTTTCTTCTATCTTCTTCCATTTTCTACTCTATTTATTTTGGTATTTGACTCTCTTTTTTTGTGGCACTCTGGACCTGATCTCTGGGACCAAATTGACTTAAATCGACCTAGTCCCTACTGATTTTGTGGCTCAGAGCCTAAAAGGCTTTGGAGCTTTAATTAGCTTTATTTTGCTCTTTGTTTGGCTTGCATTATTTTTCCACTCAAAAAATCATATATAAGGAGACTTTGAGACTGAATTTTCAAAATTCAATTCCAAGATCACATTGCACTCTCTAGCTCTTACTCTCAAGTCAAGATTTCTACCTTTTGCATTCAAGGAGTTCAAGTATTCAAGTTTATCAAACATTTTCAAGCAAGGATATTTCTATCTAGAATCAAAGAATCCTTTGTGAGCATTACCTCTTCAAGATATAGCTTATTGTTGGCCATGAAGGGAGGAGATATACATTGAAGCATTCATTATCTTCTTCATTAATGTGCAATTATGGATGCAAGAGCGTCTTGGGGTAGTCATCAATCCTGTATGCAAGAGCATCGGGCTTGGATTTGTGGACCTATGGTTTTTGTAGTGGGGGATTTATTCAAGGGAAATTGGGAACCTTGTCCTAAGTGTACATAAAGTTTGGAGAAATTGTGTTGGAGTTGGAGTTTTTTTGGTGGTTGTTAGTAACATGTTCCTGATTTCCTAGATAGACTTTGGAGATTATTTTTGCGAGCTTCAATCTGTGGGAGTTGGCTCAGGTGCTCTTGGATTTGGATAATTGGATGGCATGTGGACTTATGCCTAAGGGTTCATACTTTTATCTTATTATATGAGTTAGTTATGCATTGTAAACTTGGGGCTTGTCCTATGTATTTATTAATTTAGTTTCTCAAATTGATTTGTGTCTTGAGTGTGTATCTAATGTGAGTGTTTATTTAATGTAACTTGCTAGGATGACTTGTGGTTTACTTTAGTATAAGTAGAGGATCTTATGATGTCTTGAGTCATTCAGGTCAGCATGGAGTAGCTGAGAGGAGAGAAGTCAGTAGAGCTAGTAGCTAAGTGTAGGCTTGGAAAACAAGAAGGTTGCTCTCATCAAAGCTCCGCAAAGAAAAATAAGTGATGGTTATAAAGAGGAAGACTGCAAACTTTACTTGTATTGCCTAATGTTTCTTGGCAGAATAGAGACACATTTTATTTTCATCGATATTTGATGTAAATAGCATACATAATACATGTATGTGTGGAAAGGACATGTAGGTGAGTTACGTACCAGAAGATGGAAATATTCTTGGCCCAAAATTAACCACTATTACTACTCAGCATTTTTAATGTAACAAGTGTAAGGAAGTAAAGAAAAGACATTGTAGTTGGGATTCATTCCCAAGTATCACATGGACAAAAAACCCATCAACCCGATTCTCTCTATAATTGTCTTTTGCTACAACCAAACCATTTTAGAATCATGGTTTAATGAATATAGATAAAGACAATAGTGGTTTTTTGGTACAATAACAACAGATTGCCTATTCTTTGCAATACAGAGATCTATGTTATAGATTTGTTATGTAATAGCCATTCTTTGTGTGGAGTGCATATCAAAGGAGTTACCACATTATTAAGACTCTGTATATATAAGCAGCACAAGATATAGTGTGGAAGATATATATATATATATATATATATATATATATATATATATATATATATATATATATATATATATATATATATATATATATATATATATATATATATATATATATATATATATATATATATATATATATATATATATATATATATATATATATATATATATATATATATGCAGAGTAGCATAAGGATTATTTATGGATGACATATTCTATCAGTGTGTATTATTTTTTATGAATAAAATGATATTCACACGATCACAACAATGTAGAATCCATTCATGCTCTACTCATCGTGCAAGCCAGGGAGTAAGGTCCCGCTCAATAGGAAAAGCATGATGATATTTTCATTTGGTATGCTTGTTTAATGTATTGTTTAGGAGTTTGATTTCATACTTGGTTTATTTTTTAAATTAGACATTCGTGTTTTTATCTATTTACCAATTTCAGATTAATCAATTTAGAGTTCAAAGAAACATTTTTAAAACCATCATTGTTGCTATTATTTTTATTATGGATTGATGTCTTTGATTTTGTTTCTGATGTTTCTATCACTAGGAAGTGACAATTCATGTCGCCAAATTCACTTTGATTTTTTATAGGCTTGTTTTTATGTGTTCTAGTTGTATCCATTATCACTCAACTCATAATTGGCAACCCTTGATGGTATATTACCCAAAAACCTTTCACAAGCTTATGCCCCTGGATTGACATGAATAGACCAAGCTGAAATTCATTATAAGTTATTAATATTTGATTTATCAATCATTCAAGAAGGCTGACAAAATCTTAAGAATGTGTTGCTCTTTTTTCTTTCTTTGGGTTATCTTAATATTCTTGTGACCTTGTAGCATGACGTTAAATTGGGGGTAAATCCCTATAATTTTGTGGTTCTTGGATGATTTCCAATCAAGCTTCATTGATTGCTTCATTGGTCCTTTTAGCAAACCTCCACATGTGACATCGCTCAACTATTCAAGGTATGTGTTCTGGTGTTCATTAACATTGCTATTATATGAACTCAAGAATTTATTTGTATTTTATCAAGTATCTATTGATATTCATAACTCTACCTATCATTTATAAAAATGCATTACCCACTTAATGGTAGGGTTATTAACTAGATGATATTGCTTTACTATACTTGATATGCTTGGTTTTGAGAATATGGTTACATGTCTCTTGCTATGGTGAGATGATCTTAGAATCAATACTAGTTGATGATTTTTTTTCTATATAAGCATTGCATAACCTAATATGTTGGGTTTTTCAACATTGTGTGAGCTTGCTAGCTATCTAGCGCATATCAGTTTCACTTGTGCTTCACTATTCAAGATCCCAAGAAGAATTTGGCACAAGGTGTTCACCACATTGAGATGAGATTTTTTTTCTCTGGGGCCAAGATCACATGAGGACACTATTGAAACTGGGTCTATGAGATCTATGCATACTGTGGTACCATTTTATTAAGCTACACATCCAAAAATACTTTGAAGATATGCACAAGGATCTTGTGCATATTGCAGATCATCACATTTCCTTAGAGATGTGTCTCCTCCTCTCTAAAATTTTTTGGACACAATGGAGACTATCATTAGTATTTCACTCTATGACCTTGTCCTTGATAATGAAGGTCTATTTATTTCGTGCAATGGATATCTCTCATTCTTTACAAGGATTGGATGTATATCACAACTTCATGCTAGGTGATCTAGCTTTTTATTATAAGAGAACTATGTCATATGAGTATCATCATCCTTGTGAGTAATTCTTTCATCCAAGCATGTTACTATGTGTTCCCAATCTCTACAAGAAGCTTCTAAATGTAGTGATGTGAGGTACATGGATCAAGGTTGTTTTTAGCAGTGTTTTAGTATTCCTAATTTTGTGGAGATTATTGATGGTCATTATTCCAAGTTCATTATGAAGTCAAGTTTCAATAGTACGTTTTGTGAGGTCATGAACAAAACTCAAGTTTTGGGCAGTATCATTTTTCATCATCCACATAAGGATTTCTTGTTCTATGGTCATTCTATGCAATTATTGAAAAATGAAAAAAAAAAAAAAAAAAGATAAAAAGTAATAAAAGATCAAACAATGAAAACCTTTGGGCATTGTTGGCTAGTTAATATGTGAAAACTAGTTTTCGGCAGATATTAACTACAAACTAAATTCTTAGTGGTGAAATTTTTTTTCACAGTGCCATTAAGCAATGAGTGATTAAAAATTTCCTTTTCAACAGTCACTTGTCATGATCAAAAAAATGAAGAAAATATGATTAAATTTTTTTTAAATGAAAATGGAAAAAAAAGGGAGAAAAAATTTGCAATAATTGGTGTTCTTGGTTTTTCTACTAATCAACCTTTTCAAGAACACTCAATGGGTTATATGGTTATTTTACTCTTGGCACCTCTTATCTCTCACTCTTGAAGCTCTTATTTAGTGTGGTCATCAAAACTTTGATCACCCATAGTATGTGTTGCATGCTCAGTCGAGGTGTTTCAATTAAATGTGCTACCCACTGTTTGTTCTAAAATGCTTCAGTTTGATGATGGTGATTCCTAACATTGATGTCCCTATTACAATTTTTGGTTCCTTCCAGTGGTATGCTCTCTGGTGATTTTAGTTAGATGGAGTTCTATTGTGGTATTGCATTTCTGGATGCCTTTCTTAGTTTCTTTTTGTTGATTTATCTATTTTGGAGGTTCCAAATGCTAAGTTTCTTTGTGTTCCATCCCTGGTCTCTCTAAACATGCATCTTGGTAAAATAATCAATTTTATTTGTCTTTATTTAATCTCTAAACTTTATTTATATTTCTTATTATATTGATCTTTATGAAACACCCTTACCTCACCTCTCCTTGTTTCTTATGGATGGTCAACCCTTTAAGTTGGGGGGAGGTGTCCCATCCTATTATATATTCTCCATCCATCATCCTTAATCATCCCATCATACTATCAATTATTTTTATCCTACACAATTCTTTGTTTTATCTCTTATTTCACCCATTTAAAATCCTATTATGCAAAGTGAGATAGATTTGTCCTATATGTAACCTTTCAAACCATGATGCTAAAAAAAATGAAAAGAAATAAAAAAGGAGAAGAGAAGATTTAAAAAATTATGAAAAATTGAAGGAGGTATCAATATTGGAAATACAAAATTGAAAACAAGAGAAAAACACAAAGCTTGTCATATAAATAAAAAAAGGGCCTTGTTTTATTATGGTTTAGGGTGCAAATGAAGCCAAATCCATAAATCCAAAGTGCTTCTAGTTCAAACCAAAGATCCCTTGATCATATTGATTGCACAAGGATGTGCAATATGCTAAGTTGGGGGGAATGATGAGAGTTATTTATGTCCTAAATTATGCCATATTTTAGCCTTCATACCTGTTTCCCTATCCATTTTAATATTCCATTTTCTGCTTCTATATTGCATATGATAAAATATATATGAGTGATATTTAATCTAGTTATTAGATAAAATATTAGAATAAATAGATATGATTGTATTTATCTAACATGTCGATTATGAGTTGTGGGTCTTCATGTCACTTACTATGCATCTTCCTGTTACTATTTCACTAATACAAAGTCCATCCACTTGTAAATGTATGACATTTACCTCTATGGAAATATTACTTAAGTGGTGGTTATAAAGAAGAAGATCACAAACATTACTTTGTATTGCTTAATGTTTCTTGGTGAAATGGAGACACATTTTGTTTTCATTGATATTTGATGTAGACACCATACATAATACATGTATGCGAGGAAAGGACATGAAGGTGAGTTACATGCCAGAAGATGGAAATAAACCTGGCCCAAAATTAACCACTATTATTGTTGAGAATTTTGTATGTAACAGGTGTAAGGAAGTAAAGAAAAGATATTGTAGTTGAGATTCATTCCCCAAGTATCACGTGGACAAAAAACCCATCAACCTAATTCTCTATATAATTGTCTTTTTTTACAACCAAACTATTTTAGAATCATGGTATAACGGATATAGATAAAGACAATAGTATTTGTTGGAACAATAACAATAGATTGTCTATTCTTTGCAAGTCATGCATTTCTATTATAGATTTGTTATGTAATAGTCATTCTTTCTATGGAGTGCATATCAAAGGAGTTATTGGATTATTAAGGTTGTGTATATATAAGCAACACAAGATATATATATATAGAGAGAGAGAGAGATAGAGAGACAGAGTGTGTGTGTGTGTGTATCATAAGGAAGACTTATGGATGACATACTATATTAGCATGTTTTATTTTTTATGAATAAAATGATATTTCACATTATCATAATAGTGTAGAATTCATTCGTGTTCTACTTGTCGTGCAAGCGAGGGAGTAAGGGCCTGCTCAATTGGCAAAGCACGATGATGTTTTCATTTGGTATGCTTGTTTAATGAATTGTTTAGGAGTTTGATTTTGTACTTAGTCTATTTGTTAAATTAGATATTTGTGTTTTTATCTATTTAGCAATTTCAGATTAATTAATTTAGAGTTGAATGAAACATTTCTAAAACCATTGTTACTGTTATTTATATAATAAATTAATGTTGCTGTTATTTTTATTATGGATTGATGTCTTTGATTTTGTTTCTGATGTTTTTGTCACCAGGAAGTGATAGTTCATGTTGCCATATTCACTTTGGTTTTTTGTAGGTTTGCTTTTGTGTGTTCTAGCTACATCCATAATCGCTCAACTCATAACTGGCACCTCTTGATGGTATATTACCCGGACACCTTTCACAAGCTTATGCCCCTGGATCGACACAAATAGACCATGCTGAAATTCATTATAAGTTATTAATTTTTCTCATTATTCCCCGATGTTGGCCTATCAATCTTTTTGGAGTAGTTCGTTACAAAATCATTGGACTACATCAAATGTGTCATAAGACGTCCTTAAGTGCCTTCTTGTTGAGAGATTTATGGGTTTAGTCCTTTTTTCATTTCATTATGAGATTTGCAGTTGGATATTCAGATTAAGGTTTAGATCTATGACTTTTGGAGTTAAAATATATCATCCTCTATGCATTTCAAGGTTAATATTTCATATTTTATTTCATTTTATAGCTTTGCCCTAGATCTATATCTTTAATGGCATAATTGTATACACATAATATTTAAATTCACATGATTCAAGCAATTGGATTAATTTCACGTATACATTATCCTATAAGGGCTAGAGAGTACATTTTTTGTATTGAATTCCACTTTATAATTTGAATTTAGTATTGGCACCCTTCTTCCTTTGGGTTCTATCTAGTCTAATTTGGATCATGAGTGGAATCATATTTGGAAATTCCTCTCTTTCCCTTTCATACATATTTGAGTGTCTTAGTGGACCGGATAAGTGGAGACCTAACCCTATTAAAGTGTCTCCCTTTTCCCCCTAAATAATTAGATGAGTAAAGAGTTTGAGATGTCTATGTATGGAGAGATCAATTTTTTTATCAATTTTCAAGTTCATCAAATAGAAGGAGGCATATATGTGACACAACCTAAGTACATTAAGGAGATCTTGAAGACATTTGGCATGGATGAGTCAAGGCCATTTTTTACACCTATGGTGATTGGATCTAAATTATCTAAGGAGGATACTACTACTAAGATAAATGAGACACAATACAGATCAATGATTGAGAAATTACGATATGTTGTGCATAGTAGACTTGATATTTCACATGCAATTGGTATGTTGCAAGGTTTTCCTCTAATCCAAAGGAAACACACATGAGTTTTGTTAAAGGATATTCAAATACCTAAAAGAAATAAAAGAATATGAATTGTGGTACAAGCTTAGAGTGTACACTAATGTTGATTGGGCTAGAAATGTTGATAATAGGAAAAGTACTAGTGGCGGAGCTTTCTTTTTAGGAGAAAGATTGACTACATGGTTGAGAAAGAAACAAAGTTGCATATCACAATCTACAACTGAAGCTAAGTATGTTTTTGTTGGAATTATATTTTTAAATATTGTTTGGATTAAGAAATTGTTGGAAGGAATGCAAGAAGAAGTTATTGAGCCTGTGACTGTTTATTGTGATAACACAAGTGCAATAAACATCCAAGAATCCTATGATGCATGCAAAAACCAAACATGTATCTCTCAAGTATCATTATCTAAGGGAGAAAGTACAAGAGAAGTAAGGCTAGAATATGTGAAGTATAAGGAGAAAATTGTAGAAATATTCACAAACTCACTACCTAAGGAAGTGTTTGAGTATCTAAGATGTAAGTTAGGGGTCCTTCCCCTATCCAAGATTCACTAAGAAAGGATGTATGTTGCATCAATTCATGGATGAACAGATATATATTTCTAGAGTTGATGCAAGTGTTCACTCTTTAGGGACTATTTCTTGAAGTTGTGAAAAGTGAATGTAATGAAACTAATGTAATATGTACATGCAAGTTGCAAGGGATTACTACAAGATTTTATAAGTTTTACATTGGAACTTATAGTTACCTTTGGCATTATTGTCAAAGGGGAAGAGAATCAATAAGGAACAAGATGTAATGAGTCAATTAGGGATAGAATTTGTATAGAGGAGAAAATTTTGATACGAAACTTGATGTTGTTGAACAAAAAGTAGAGTGTGCCCAAAGGGGGAGAATTTGTCAAAGTGGACAACGAGCTAGAAATTTTGAATCTATTGTAGAGAACTTGAATATAGTCATAGAGCTTAAGAGTTTTTTTGTTTCAAATACATACATTTGATTATCTTATGATGTAATGTTTTGTAATGTAAAATCTTATATTTATGTGTTTCCATCAATGCCAAAGGGGGAGATTGTTATCCCCAACTAATGATGTTGATTAATGTATATATAAGAGTAATATTAGTTGCTATGTTGTCATTGACGTCAAGCATTATTTGGTTAGACATTATGCTAATTCACTAGAGTGCCATATAATTTGATTGATGAAGAGGATGTGAGGAAAGTATGGTGATATAAGTGTTGATGAGTGTATGGTACTCAATGGGAACTATAATGAAATAAACTTTGACAATATAATGGTGGTTTGATTGCTTTACATGATCTTAAGAAAGATGTATAGCAAGATATTTTTTAGGGTGAATGAAGGATCATAATATTAACCAAGCTATTATAGTTGTCAATGAGCACCTAAGGAAGAAATGTTGAAGTCTAGTGTTAACCGAGCAATTTTAGTGTTAACTGGGTCTTTTATTAACCGAGCAAATTGTAGTGTTCACTGAGCATGAACATTAGGAACAAGCTTGTAAAAGATTAATCTAAGGCTGACATTTGGTGAAAATTAAGAATGTTTGAGAAGTCTAAAAGATAAGGACGAAGTTATTTATACGATCAAAAATTAGAATAAGGAGATCTAATGGAGGAGATTAACAATCTGAAATGGAGGACAAAGTTCGAGAAGGAAGTCTATTTTTTGAGTGTTTAACTTCATTGAATCTAAGATCTACGATTGTAATTAATTATCAACATTTGGAAGATTCTGGAAAGGCAAAAGTTGGCTATTTAAAGGGATGAACAAGATGTTTGTCTTTGTTGATTATGTTGATGTTGTTGATCAACGAAGAACTATTGTTGATGCGAACTGAAGTGGAAAAAGAAGACAGAAGGTGAATCAAGCATAATAGAATTGAGAAGTGTTGCGTTATTGAGCATGGTTTCCGCCCATATTATTTCTACAAGGGTTTGGGGGCAGCACCCTAGGTGTGCTCCTTGTCAATGTACAAGGTGGGGTCAAGGAGCAATGCCCTTGCAAGGGCTTTTTGGGGATGGTGCCCCCAAAGCCAAAAATGATTGTATATTATAAAAGTTGTCAATTGCTATTTTTATATTGGATGACTTATTCTAGACCTAATTTTGTAAGTGGCAAAAGCTTGTATAAAATGGATTAGGGTTAGGGATTTCATAATGTATGGTGATATTGTAGTTTCTTGCAGCGGTATTGAGTTGTAAGGGATTATGGATTGTAATCATTGGATAGGAATAATATTGGACTTATTATTGGTGGATATAGTCCAAGGATTGGGTGAGCCACGTTAAATCATGGTGTCTTGTGTTCTCTTATGTGCGATATATTATTTTCTAATATTGGTTGTAATTGCATGTAACTATTATTTTTGTTCATTGTTAATCCTAACAAGAAGACCAAGCAGAGGAAGTACTAAGTAAAAGTGTGAGTTTGTGAATCAACCAAAAATAATTCAAAAGGAAGAGATAGAGCAAAGTAGAGCTCTGAACAAGAAATGTAGTGCTAAAACCTAATAAATCATTTGACTGTTACTTTCTTACTAATTTAGCAGAAAAAAAATCTCTTAATCAAGTGGACCTAACAAGTCTTTGAAATTTTATAGGGTAACATTCAAAAGTAATGTTTGTAATTCCTTTAGATCAAACCACTCTTTAAAAATGTCAAGGAGTGATAAGGTCTAGATGATCTTTGGTGAAAACTCTCTAACAAGGTCACACTAAAAATGTGCATGTATTCTTAGCAAGGTTGGTTCCTAACAAAGCTCACTTCAAAAGAGTGAAATTATTTGGGTTGTCAATTCCCAGGTGGTTTTTCCTTTATAGTGCTTCCATGTTAAATACTTGTGTCAAATATGTGATTTCTTATTTTGTTGCAAAGTTTATTTCATGTTAATTATTTAATGTTACAACTCGGTATAAGCTAGATAATTACTTTGATACTCAATATATTAAGAAACAATGAGATAGCAGTTTGATGTGAAGTTGTTATAAGTTGGAATTAAGATGATTTATGTGTTTACCGAGTTATTGATTTGAAACTTTGTGAAGTTGAGGTTGGTATAGAATTATTTTAAGGTCTGTAGGATTATTGGTTATAACTGATTCATCCCCTCTCTCACTCCTCCCCCCCCGCCACAATTATCTAACATGACTACAAAGCATGGTTGGATTTTTTAATGAGTTGCATAGTCAAGCAACTAATAATGATTACAAAAGAAGATTTTTATCTATTAATATATTTATTTTCTATAAATGAGCTAGTAGCATTATATAATAAAAAATATATTAAAATTGTTAGCATCAATGTTCATGATATTCCTATGGGGAAGTATCCTAGCATTGTTGGAGACATGATTCAAAGATTTTTTGTTGCATTCATGATTGTATTTGTCATTGATGTCAACATATTGGTTATTTTTTGAAGATTGACAGAGAACCAGACAGAGATTGAGGTCGCACAGTTTGAGGATTAAAGATGAGGCTATGTGCAGTTGAGGACATATTCTACAAAGTGTCATGATGACATGGTTAAGAGCATGTGAAAAACTATGAAGATAGTGGATAGTTATTCGAGATTTATTGAAGACAACGTTTAGATAGAGTTTCTTGATAGCAATTGTTGATTTTTTTATTATATCTCCTAACAGAGATAGAATTTGGTTAAGTGAGGTTGTACAGAGGTAGAAGACATGTTGAAGAGGACATGGTAAAGTGAGCAAGGTCATAGGTTACACGTGTAAAGAGTTATGAAGATTATAAGCCAATAGTTGTGTGTAATTATGAAAAGAGGTAATATTGTAATGAAATGTGTAAATGTAATATCTTAAGAGATGGTCCTATATTATTATTGTAAGTTGAGAAAGCCTTAAGGTAGACTTAATAATTTTCTTTAGGACTTGGTATAAAGGAAGGATGATTTCCTTGGTCGTAATCATCTAATGTGGATATTTGTGTAATGTGAGTATGCAAACTTGTATGTGAGATCTAGTGAACCTGATGTTGAATATCTTTTGATCAAAGAAGTTTTTGGTGTAGTTGAGGCATGGTAACAAACAAAGAGACAATATTTGGAAAAGAAGTTGTTGTGAATAGTTGTTTACTACTATTATTCCGAGAAGGATAATACTAAGACCAGTTGGATAGAAAGTTTGGTGGTCTTGCCCTTGAAGTTGTTTGGACAGTGGATCCTTCTATCTTCCACAAATCCTAACAAGGTTGTCACAACTCCTAACAAGGTTGGAATCTCCTAATAGGGATTCAAAGTTTCCTAACATGGACTGATATGTACTAAATGTATATAGGCTCCATCCTCCTACAAGGAACTTATATATTAGTACATCATTTTGTGGGTACCATCCCCACCAAGGTTTTCACTCTGATTAGGGGTTTCCCTAGTTAACAAATCTGGTGTTATTGTGTATGGTAATCTTTCTATGGTTGTTGCATCTATTGTTTACATGTTTTGGATTAATAAGGATATTGAGAGTTGTTATAATCTAATAACTAATTCACAATGTTGTTTTAATCTACTGTAATTTTTTTACTAATGCTCATGATGACCAACTTTCCCAATAGGTGTTGTTAAGAAGATTACAATGTGTTATGCTTACAAAAAACCCATGGATCTAAGTTGGTCTTGTCAATTTATCTCTTAGAAAGGTCAAAGGTATTGTATATATATTTGGATTTAAACCCCTAGAATCGCCAACCAATGCTGCAATAACATTTGATAACTATAATGACCCACCATGGGATGGAATACAAGGCTTCACATTTACAACCAAACTAAATAAAGCCACAATTGATACTGGTAAAAATGAAAGACAAGGCCACATCTTTACAACAATCTCCATAGTCAAATCTCTAAAAGTTATTTCTATAGAGCATGCATTCTCTTTAGATCATTGTTCCAAATTGAAAAAAGAATCCATGCAACATTATTACAAAGAAAGAAGAAGCAAACCTATAATTATTAGATCGCAATAATAGGTCCAAGCATATACAATATTTGTGCATTCACTTTTAAGTCATACACTTGATGATCAAGAAAGGAAATAAAGAATAATATCATCTTTATTAAAAATTTAAAAAATTAAGTATTTCATTTAACTTATATATAGAGAAAAATAGTTACAAATAATACATTTCATAATGTGTTCCAATCCATTTGAATGCTAGGATTTTTTAAGACAATCTAAAAATATATGAAAAGGCCCTAGTGCAACTTTATCTAAAAAGGATGTCATTTGTTAAGAGAAATCTCAATATCTTAGATTAAAGTTGAAAAATATGTATTGAACTGCGTTATACAATGATATATGTTTGCAGATATTCACTTCCTTATTAATATTAAGCTTCATTTATATTTTCTAATCAAACACCTATCGTCTTATCTTGTGTGCCACTTATGACTATAAGTATTAGTTTTAATTTTTTTTAGAAACCACTTGACTTTTTATATTAAAAGCAATCTAACAAGGGAGTTGACCCTTCCAGATTGATAACAATAGAATTGTCAAGGAAACAACACAAACTAGTATACTAATTTTAACAAAAGAAAGTTACTAATGACACACAATTAACCAAACAAAACAAAACAAAAACTTCTCTCTTGTTTCTAACAATTTTGTAACTTATGTCCTTTCTATTAATATTTTTTTGATATTAAGAAAATAAAAGCATATTAATGTAAACTAAAGAAACCTTCTCTACCTACCACTAGGCTATATTATTATAATCTAAAAGACTTGTTTTCACCAAGTATTATATGCATACTATAAGGACCATATGATAGTGTGCATTTTCCCAAAAGATGGCTAATGATAAAAAGCAACACACAAGATCCCTTAAAGATGACCCAATGCCCAATTCTTTGAGGGAAGAGGAAAAAGTGCTCCAAAATGCCTAACAAATTATTTTAGTTACGCAAATCAAGAAGCAACGTGAGCGTTGTTTAAAAAACAACTTTCTTTTTGGAGATTCATCCATTGAAATTATCATGTAAACTAGAATAATGAGAACAATAATAATACAAGGCAATCATGGCTCATTCACATGTACTTATGATGCTATAATATTGGGTCCCTCATGTTTTATGCGTGAAATAGAATCCTTGCTTTAAAATAAAGACACAAGGAAAGCGACACGATTTTCTCCAACACTTGATTAGATTAACGTCTCCTCCCTCCTTATTTGGGAGTTTGACAAGTCGAAGCCTATTTCCTTTGGGTTTGTTGGGAAAGTGGCCATATTGTGACCAAATGGAAGATGAGAGATGTTTGATATTTTTGTCATTTTCAATAAGACCAACAAGTAGCATATTTCTAAAGTTTCATAGATTATATATTTATAAATTTATTTATAGAATAAAAAATCTTTTATCTCATTGATTAAGGACTATTTTTTGAGCATAAAATCTTATTTTTCCAATTGAAAAATTACAGAAAATGTAATAGATAAGAATTTAATTAATGTGTTGTCAGTTTTTGTGTTATATTTTTTACCAACTCGGGCAACATGTTAGAACCTTCTCGAACCCTAACTTGAACAAATAGAAAGCAATGCCACCATACTTTTTCACAGAATACTGACTAATTTCATTTTAAAGTTGCAAGTAGTAATACTACTGATGTAAAACAAAGATATACGTATTGTGTTTATTTACAACGATTCGAATTTTAATTTAAAAATATTGTAGTTCACTAACTTTTGCAGTGATTCTAACGGGAAAAGGTAAAAACTGACCTAATGTGCTCTCCTATTTAATAGAAATTCTCGCCTAAAACATAGTCCTCTCCAGACCAAGGGGAATTTATTTCTGTCAACAACTGTTTTTTAATTTATTTTTTATACTTCAATTCTAAACTTGGGAGAAATATAAGCTCAATTTCATTTTTATAATTTTAAAATAAATATTTTACTTTAGTCCAATTGAAAACTAACAGATTAATAGAATTTAAAATTATTATTATTATTTGTTCCTTTTCCCTAAAACTTTGGCATTTTTGGTGGGATGTTTGGACAACGCCTTGTGTTCATGCTTCTTCTTTGATCGAGTTTTGGCAGGAGATGGGCTGACCTCCTTCTATGGCACCCTTTTTGCAGGAGGTATGGTTTGTGGGACCTATCTTCTTATTGTGGCAGATTTGGCTAGAATGCAACCAAAGGATTTTTCGGGGAGAATAGAGACTAGTGCACCAAATTTGGCAGAGGTTATTGGGTATGGTTCAAGAGACAATGGGAGCCAGATGTAAAGTGGAATTCCCTTTAGGGAAAAGGGATACAGAGTTGGTGGAGAGATTGGGGATTATGGGCTCTTCCTTGGCCTTGTCTAGAGTTAAGAGAAGGCATCGAGAGAAACAAAAAATTGATAGGAATGGAAAATGGCAACTTCCTCCTTATGGAATTTTGAAGATCAATACTAATGGTTCTTCAAAGGGCAATCCAAGTCCGGCTAGTACTGGTGGGATAGGTAGGGATTCCCTGGGCTCGGTGATCTTCCTCTTTTCGATATATGAAGGAATGCAGACCATCAACTTGGTGAAAGGGTTGGCTATTCTGGTCGCTCTTGAGAGAGCTCATGCTTTGGGGTGGCGGAGAATAGTTTGTGAATCTGATTCACAGGTTTTGATCAATTTGCTTATTGAGCAGAAAGTGGCTGATGTTAGTTGGCAGTTGGCTAGGGTGGTGCAACAAATTTTACAAGTAAGTTCTTTGATGGAAATGGTGACATTTGTCCATATCCCAAGAGAATGGAATAGGGCAGCTGATTGTTTGGCAAAATGGGCTTCAGAGCATGCTGAGGATTGGAGAATTGAGGAGTGGGAATTGGTTCCCTAGGAGATCCGCCTTGATTTAATGAATATTCTTGATGAAGATAAGGCTGAGAATGACGATAGTTGATGTTGATGGTCTAATGCTTTTGCTTTTACTTGGGACCTTAGTCCCATGCTATTTTTGTAATGTTGTTTTCTAATCTTCAATAAAGTTTTTACCCCTTTTATTCAAAAAAATATATTATTATTATTTATAAGTTGTTTTAATAAATATGTTGTAAGTTTAGTTTAAGGTTTAGAAAATAATGTTTTAATAAAATTAGATTATATATTTGTAAATTTTTGACAGATTACATTTTTATTTGAAAACTAAATATTTAAATACCATTTTTAGTATTAGATACATAGATTGAGTTGGCTTTGTTCTTAGTACTATTTAATTAATATACTTATTTTAATATATTTTTTTAAACATAGATTTTTTAAAAAAATTGCTTAAATTTTAAATATTAATTCTCCAATTCACATTCACTAATTACATAAATAAAATTTTCTAATCTCTCCATAATTAAAATAATTAATTTCCACCTTTAGAGATTCTACCTTACATATGTACATATATTTGCTACAAGCATATAAACAAATATAATACTTTAACTTATTCAATATCTTAAATTTATATTTTTTAGAAAGTGATTTTATATTCTGTTCAAAATAAAAAAGACTATTGATGCTAGAGTGTGCAAAGGCACACAGTCTAACTGTCAATTTTTAAAAAAATAGTTGTTATGTCTTACAGTCACCAATAAAATATGCCAATGTTTCATAGAATAAAAATTTGAAGATAATTTTTCTCGTGACACTAACAACTACAACCCCTCTATAATGCCAAAAGGCAGGGACTCCAACTCACAAAGAGCTCTTGTTTTTTATTAATGGTTGTTTTGCATTATTGTGAATCTTTGTGAATGATTTTCTTTTTTCAAATAAAGTTAATATTAAAAGAATAATATAAAGAAAGGTAGTAAAGAGATTTCTATAAGTATTAATAACAACTCTCTAACAAAATAAGAAAGAAGAATTAAATATAAAAGAAAATGTTGTAAAAAAGTTCGCTAGTAACCACTAAATACAAGATAGTTTTAATTATTTTTTAGAAAAAATGTTATCTCTATAAAAATAAAATTTGATATAATGTATTTCATCTTTTTTTAGCAATTTTACAACATTATGGAGGCAAATTATAAAGATCAAACTACTAAAAATTGTACAAAGATATAATTTTATACATAAAATTGGATTTTTGTATGGACGCAGACATGTTTTTTTTTGTAGACAATACTTGCATCCATACAAGATGCAATTGGAAATATACCTTTAACAAAAGCTAATTTGATTGGTATGTGTATTTGATATTTTTTTTGAAAAGGGTCAACTACTAGAATGTTAAATAAATTATCATTTATTCAAGGCCAACAAATTTTATATTAAGATTTTTATTTTTTATTTTTTTGGTAGATATAGTATTTAGGTTCAAACTCTTTAGTTTAGAGTAAGGACAACGGGGTATCCACTAGGCCAAATTTGCTAGAAGCATGCTATTGACCTTACCCCTTTTAGATGTTGAAGACTTGCACTCAACAAGATGATCCATGGTGGGTCATTAAGAGTCTTTCAATGTCACAACTAGATAAAGGACCCATTAACTTAAGAGTTTTTTTTTTTATTATTAGTAATAACAACTTATTGATTTTTTATTTTTTTTTATAGTTAAACGGTTGAAGCCTTGTATTTATATTATATGAAATAAGAAATTATAGATTGCTTTGTTCAAATAGACACTGGTAGGAAAGAATGGAGAAAGAAAACCTCTGGTCTAGCCATGGGACTATAGTCCTATAATATACATATTTAAAAAGGGCATTCCCTAGTGAATATAAAAACTTAACTCATCAAATTATACAAATTGTTGAATATATTTATAACAGAGAAAGATCCACTAAGAACTTGCAAGGGCTAGGTTCCACCCATATGTGCTTAAAGCCCAATGAGGGAAATTTACTCTTCTAAGAATTTGCATCAAAAGAAAGCACTAACTTCCAAAAAGGGATTAGTAATTAGGATCATGTGAAAGGGACAAGAAGGAAGGGTTTATATTAACCATTATCCATAAAACTCTTAATAACAGACCTTGCCTTATAGTAAATGATTGTTATTCAAGCCTAGTTTAATTTAATAACTCTTCTGTAGGTGGGATTCTTACAATCCTTTAATCCCATACTCATTATTAAGTGTTAGTGTTTTGAACATTAATAAGTAAGTTTCCTAATCACTACTAAGAATAAACAAGGGAGCATTCAGTTCTATATTACCATAACTCTGATCCTCAATCTACACAAAATGTTAATTACCCTTTGGGATGCAATAAAAATGCAGATTCTTTGTTATGCGTCTTAAAAGCTAATTAGATTAAAAGGCTGAAAAAATCATATCTCATTTGTTGTTAAACAATTAAAGTGATAGTGGAAGGAAAATATGAAACAGCCACTTTACTATTTACCAGTTGGATTACCAATTTGACAGTTGCTCTACCAAAGTAAACTAAGAAGTATGAAGCCAGATAGATGAAGGGGAAAGGATGACTTGAAAGTCACAGCTCTAAACTCAAAACACAGTCATACAAGTTCTAATGAAAAAGGATTCTTGTAGGATAGCTGGGAAAAGGCCATATACCTAGCATACATTGTTATTCAATTTGGATTAACCATTTGTGCCTTAATACTATATTTGTGAATGAGCCATATTTTAATTATATCATCTATATTTACATAGCTACCAAACAATTGGCTTATACCTGAAATGTCTTAAAATAGGGTTCCATCCCTTCCATTTATAGGCCACCATAAAACTCACTCTAAATCCTAGAAGGAATACGATAACCAACATACTAGACTTTACATCTAAGGACTATCTTGTAGATTATATTAGATGTATTAATAATTAGGACTAAGGTTTATGTTTACACCAGTTATACATATGTTTTTCTTATTAATTTCTAATTAACTTATGTCATTTTAAATTAGTACCTACTTGATATCAATTCTTAGAGTGAGTTCCTACCAAACCATTCATTAACCAATAAGCAACAGAAAATTACAGAGTTGTTTTAATGTTTATAGGGATGTCAATATATCATTCAGTATGAAACCTGATACTTTTTATTTGACCTATGCTAGTGAATCGAGATTTATTATAAAATGCAGTTGTAATCAGAAATGAGATTAGTCTAGACAGGAGTAGGAGGATCCCCATTGATAGGATCCATTATCTACAAAAGTAATGAACTTTTTTAAGTATCTAAGTGCTAAACAACTTAAAACACATATGAAAAATAAGGTAGTATCATAAAAGCTAATATATTTGCATTATGTCCTTAATACTTACATTATAAAACTGGCTCAAAGATTGAAGAGTGCCCCATTATATAAATGGCCGCAAAGAGAAAAAGTAGGGAGATAGAGACAATAAAGGACCAAGCCAACAGACAAAGGGGCAAAAAGACAACAAAGGGAACAAAAAAGTGGAAGGAACCGAAGACCTAAATACAAACAAGCTATAGTAAGGCAAAAGAGAAGAGGGGAAAGAAGGGTGGAAAAACTACTCAGGAGCATCTTCCACTTGATCAATCCAGTCTACCTATCTACTTATTATTATAGATTAATATATTTTCACCATCAGCTCCTTTATTTGCTAACTTATCTGCTATTATGTTACCTTCCTGGAAAATATGTTGAATCTGAATTTCTTTGAAGAGGTCTAAAAGTTTTAGAACTTCTTCCAATTTAGAATTTAAAACCCAGTTTGGGTTCTCCCTTTTTTCTAATGGAATTTAGGACAATCTGTGAATCTCCTTTGATAATAAGCTTTGTAATTCTTAGGTTTAGGAAAATTTGGAGACCTTTTTAGAGGGCTTCTAATTTTGCTAGATTGTTTTTGGTGGAGCCTATAGATTTGGCCCTTTTAGAGATCCAATTACCAGAATCATTATTAATGATGCAGCCTATTCCTATAATCCCAAGGTTGCCTCTCAAAGCTCCATCAAAATTTAATTTTGTCCAACCACTTGGGGGGTATCCATCTACACTTGTCCCTAGCATCTTGATTCTTTTTTAAATTAGATTTCTCCAACTTTTTTTAATTAGACCATCCCAATCTAAGAAGGAACCTTCTTCTTTTGGGGTTTTCCTAAGGTAAGAATTTAAGGTTTCAACAATACAAGCCTCAATTTTGTTAGTAAGCTCAAATATAGACATGTCTTGGTCGTGAAATATTCTTATATTTCTTTCTTTCCATACTTCCCATATAAGGATAGATGGACAAATATTCTAGAGTTGACCATAGATAAAACTACTACTATCAGATGGCCAACCCCTAAGAAGATCATCTAGATATTCTAGCAATGGAGCAGTCCAACCCATCATTTGTTGGAGTCATTCCTAGCAATATTTTGTATATAAGCAATTAAGAGATGATCAATATCTTCACTATCATGCTTACATAACACACATCTTGATGGGCCCTCAATGCCTATCTTTCTGAGTTTGTCAGCTGTTAGAATCCTTTTTTGGGAGGCAGTCTACAGAAAAAAGCCTACTTTTGGCAAGCAAGAGGAGTCCCAACAAAGTTTAAGGGGAAGAATAACTTCTTCCCACCTTTGTGATTGAGTGATTATTATATATCCATTTTTTACGTTATACCT
Source organism: Cupressus sempervirens (assembly GCA_028749045.1). Lineage (NCBI taxonomy): Eukaryota > Viridiplantae > Streptophyta > Pinopsida > Cupressales > Cupressaceae > Cupressus > Cupressus sempervirens. Next base: position 261,263,784 of record CM053790.1, read on the forward strand.
ACCATCTTTTGATTATGCTCATTTAAGTTTGTCTTTTCTCACTAATTGCTTTATTTTTCTTGTATGAATGATATTTTCATAAACCTCTTTTACTGGTTGTTCCAAGTCAATATTATCCAAAGTTTTCCATTCCCAACTTATGTTGTCATGAATATCTTTCTTAATTTTATAATTGTTGACCTTAAGCCCCCAAAATTTGACTGATTGATCTTTAAGGATTACTGGGATACCTAATCTATCTATTGGGGGGTGGGCATCCTAAGAGTCCTCCTAGAAGAGAGATTTATCACCATTACCAATGTCCCAAGTGAGATATTTACTAATCAGGGATCTTCTTTTTGCTATAAAATTCTAGCTTTCAGATCCTTTAGGTAAGTTCCTCATTCTAAACAAGGAGTAAGGGTCAGCAAAATTTAGGTATTTGTTATATAAAAATTTTGACCTTTTTTAAATCTCTTTCTAGGAATAGTCGCCAAGTCAATTTGGCCCCTAAGGCTTCATTTTGCCAGCTTAAGTTTTTTATACCTAGACCCCCTAGTTCCTTTGGTTTACATATGTTTTCCCATTTTATAAGTGCCAATTTTTTATGTTCATCTATTTCATTCCATAAGAAACTTCTGAGTTTTGCTTCTAGCTTCTTATTAATAGTTTTAGTTAGAGGTAACCAAGAAAGAGGATAGTTTGGGAGGGCAGATGAGATTGCTTTGATCTTTGTGACTTTACTAGCTTTTGTGAGCCATTTATCTTTCCAACCTCCTATCTTTTTATCCATTCTTTCAAGGATATTATGCCATCCCTTGTTTATTTCACTACTTTTTTCTAGCTCTATTCCTAAGTATTTACATGGGAATGTGCCTCTTTTATATCCCATAATATTAGAAATCTATTTTTCTATTTCAAGTTTGGTATTAATGATTTTTATTTTTTTCAGCATTCACTCTCTATCTTGATGCTTCCATGTATTGTTGAATAAGCCTCTTCTATTGTACTTTCTCCTGGCAGAATGGTATCATCTATATATTGTTGGTGAGTAATATTAGGCACATTTTTTTGTTACAGTAATTCCTTTGATTCTACCTTTATTCTGAGCTTTGGTTATTTCTCTACCAAAGGCTTATGCCATGATAATGTATAGGAAAGATGATAGAGGATCTCCTTGTCTTATACCTCTTGATATGTCAAAGAAGCCTTCGGGAGTACCATTAATAAGAACTGATATTTTAGTTGTTGAGATGCATTGATAGATAAGATTAATCCATTGGTGCAAGAATCTGAAGGCTTCTAAGGTTTTTCATAGAAATCTCCATTCAACCATGTCTTATACTTTTTGAATATCTAGTTTCATGAACATGCTTGCCATTTTATTCTTATTGGCTAGATGCAAGATTTCTTGAATACAAATAATCCCATATAGAATCGATCTTCTTGGTACAAAACTTGTTTGTTCTTCTAAGATGAGCTTAGGGAGAATCAGTTTAGTCAATTAGCTAAAATTTTGGATATGATTTTATAAATGGTGTTGCAAAGAGCTATAGGTCTAAGATCCTTTGGATTTTCAGGGTCATCTTTTTTGGGTATCAACGTAAGAAAGGTATTATTGATTTCTGATAGTAATGATTCACTATTTCTTGATGCTTCAATGGCTTTCCAAAGATTAATTTCGATAATATCCAAACATTTGTGGTAGAAGAAAGCCTGGAATCTATCTGGACCTAGTGATTTGTCTAGGTTCATGTTGAATATCACAGATTTGATTTCTTCCAGAGATATGGATGTATTTAATACTTTATTATCTTCTTTAGTAACTACTTTTGGGATAGCTTCTAACATTTTTATTGAGCTATCATATTCGAACTACCAAAATTATTTAATAAATTATTGAAATGACCTGCAAAAATATTTGTTATGTTGTCTAGATTTTCAGTGTCGGTACTTGTTAGGTCTTTGATTTTTATAATTTTACTTTTAGCTCTATTATAGAAAGTGTTGTTATGAAAAAAAATTGTATTTTGATCTCCTTCTTCTAGCCATCTTTCTCTTGATTTTTGTCTCCAGAAGACTTCTTCCTTTGCTAGAATATTTTCCTAGAGAAAATTTCCAGTTATTCATTTTTTCTTTAATTACTTCTATGTTTAATTTTTTTAAGCTTTCTTCATTTTCCATTTTTTCTTTAATTACTTCTATGTTTAATTTTTTTAAGCTTTCTTCATTTTCCATTTTTTCTTTAAATATATTGTTGAATTGTTCTTTATTCCAATCAAGTATATTTTCTTTAATCATTTTCATCTTAGAGACAAATGTGTACATTTTGGAACCTTTAAAATTGTCTTGAGTCCACCATACTTTAATAAGCTCCATAAAAAATTTGTCTAAGAACCACATTTTTTTACATTTAAAAGGATTTCTAAAAGGTTTTGTAGGTTCAATAAATTCAATTCTAATAGGGTAGTGGTTTGATCCTGTTATAGGTAGAATTGAGGATTGTATATCTAAAGCGAATTCTCTTAGTTCTCCTTTGAGAAAGAATCTATCCAGTTTCTCAGCAATAAATGAAAAATCTTTCCTTCTATTGGTCTATGTGTTAAGGTCTATCGAATATGTTGTTAAGGTCTATCCATTTTTTAAAGTCCATAGATGCTTGGGAGATTTGTTGGATGCCTCTGAATTTTTCATCTATGTTCATGATAGTATTAAGATCTCTACCTGTTAGAATGTGTTAATTGCTATGATTTTTAATAAATGGACTTATTTCTTCCCATAATTTTTTTAATCTATATTATGGGTAGGTCCATAAATGTTTATTAAAATTAACTATAAGTTAGTCTTTATGCTTTTAATTTTGCTGCTTATCCACGAATTATTTGATTTCAATACATTTAGAGTTACTTTCCTAGGATTCCAAATCATACCTAATCCCTCTAAAGCTCCTCTAGATTCTTGTAGGTTAATGTTCCAACTACCTAAATTCTTTTCTAGATGTTAGAATTCTTTAGAATAACTGAGAGGGGGGGGGGGGTGTGAATTAGTTATCCAAGGTCCAAATGCCCTAATAATACTTTTTCACAAATTATAGTGAATCCATAAACTTTTCATCCATCCAAGCTTAAATCAATCATCCTAGCAAATTATAGTAAATCAATATGCAGAGATAGAACATGCAAGATCAACACGTGACACAGTGATTTACGTGGAAACCCAATTTGGGAAAAACCACTAGTAGCATGCTACTTAATTCTCACTCTTCTAAAGTGATGCCCTGTTAAAAGCCTGCCCTGTTAAAGGCTTACAACACACTGTTAAATGTGACCTTGTTAGAGGATTTCACCATACTATTAGGAATGGGCCTGATCAAAGAACTTTAGAACATTCACTTGGAATGTCACCCTGTTAAAGGATTTACAACATGGCTATTAAACCAACCTAAGTCCGTAGGATTTAAAATATCTGTTACAATTGCTAGAAAGTAACAATAATGGCTTCTTGATCTGATACAACTTACAACATATTTTGCAGATTTCAGATCACACTTCAGTTTAGTCCTTTTGCTTGGTTTTGATCACTTCAGCTCTGACAGCTTGTCATCTCAAGCTTCACCTCCTTGAGTCTTCTTACTCATCATACCAATGCAACCATATCAGTGGTCATCTATTGAAGCAAAGTAACTGTGCTTTCTTACTCCTTAGAAGCTCCTTCAACACTTTATTCCTTCATGCTTAACCTCCTCTCTCTTTGCTTTGTGACCTTATGACTTCTTAAATAGAAATTTGGATTGCATTTGCCGCTTGATTCTCCCTCTCCAATTTTAGGGTTTCAAATGGATTAGGTAGATACAATATATCTTGCTCTTATCTAGAAACTTTGTCTAGAGTCCATTTGTATTCTCCAAAAATGTTCTACATGGTGTTCTGTGCCACCAGCTCATCATTCTTATCTTTTATTTAATTTACAGAGTTCAAGATAACAACATTGTCGACTTAGATATGACAAATCTTTGATTTTTGAAATAATGCAGCAACTCGACACTATTGGTTTACTGATGCTCAGCACCTCTGTGTTACTCGACACTTGTATTTGCTCAGCACTTGTTTCTTGCTCGGCACTTGTTTCTGCTCGGCACTTGTATCTGCTCGGCACTTGTTTCTACTCGGCACTTGTTTCTGCTCGACACTTGTATCTGCTCGGCACTTGTATCTGCTCGGCTCTCTCTTTCTAATGAACTTAGTTAGGCTTTACAAATGACTTAGCTAAAACCTTACATCTTCGGTATGTTTCAGTGTGCCATTCTTTGTGTCTTAGAGTATGTCATCAATACACTTTTTCATCAATGGCTTAGCTGATCCTTTTACTTCATTACAACATCATAACTTCAACCTTTCTCTAGGTGTTCTAGTTACATCTTATTGATTGCCTCCTCCTTGTCAATCGACCAATTGATAGTATTTGGATCACTAAAGCAGTTGTCATTCCTAAAAGTAGCAAGTTTGACATCAATGAAAAAACAATGATTGAGAACATTCTTTACCAGTTCCATTACTTTTTATGTATGATCTCTTCAGTCATTTCCAACAATCTCCCTCATGATCTTTTCAATCATTTCCAACACTAGCTTAATTCCTTCTTCCTTATTTAGTTTTGTTTCTTGTAATATAATAATTTCATATTCAAATTGTTTTAAATTTTTCTTTAGTAAGTGTTTCTTGTTAGGAGCATTTAAACCCCTAGCATTCCAAGTAGTAATCTTCATGCTGCCTTGGGAAGGTTCTTCCCCTTCCCTGGTTTGAGTAACTGACTGATCTTTTTATATTATTTTGCCTATCTATCTACTTCTTTGAGTTCTTAAAGAGACTTCCTTCCTCTTTTAGCTTTCAGTCTGCCATATTTAGGGGTATTTATCCCTTCTTGATTCATCAAAATACTCAATTTCTCTATGTTCTCCTATGCATTTATCACACTATTAGATTGGTTTCCTTCTTTCTCAGCTTTTTCTTATTTTTCTAATGCTTTCATTGTCTATTCTACAAGGATTGTTTGAGCTTATATTTGTATATTATCTACTAAATCTAATATTCTCCATACTCTGTCCATATCTTTACTATCTTCTTGTCCTATTACTGTTCTTGATTCGGTTGTCTATAGAGCTTTACTTATCTTATTTTATTCCTCAATGATTGACATATCTCTTCTTAAATCATCAAAGGTGTATTTATCTTCACCTAGCTTCAGAACTTGCTGCATTAATTCCTCTTTCTGTAAGTCACTGCTTTTATCGATACTATCAAAGTTAAATACTTGGATCAATTCAATTGTTAATAGTTCCAAGTTCTCTTTATCTACCTCATCTGAATTGAAAATTTCCAAATCCTCATTCTTTGTTGGGTTGTTATTCAAAAAATCATGAAAATCTTGTGTTAAATTTCTTTTCATCTTACTTTGATCCATCTCACTTGCATTGTACTCACTAAGATTATTAATAGGAGAGTCTTGTATTGTGGTTAGTGTTTGCCAAAATTTGGTGAACATATTTATTGCGTCTCTTTTGGATTCAATGGTCTCCTTCATAAACTCTTCTTTCTTTTGCAGCAAAGTTTCCATTATTTCCTTTATACACTTAGCATTTCTTCGCTTTGGAGATTCATCATAGAAAAGAAATTTATTTTCTATTTCTTCAAGAGTACTATTGTTATTTACCAAGAGCTTTTTGTCTTGAAACTTGAATTCCTTCTCTGACAGTTTTTCTTTCCCACTTAGTTCTTTTATTTTCTTTTCTTTATGTGCTTTCTTTTGTTTCTTGTTTAGCCTTCTACTACTATTGACTGCACCGTGCATCCTTATGCTAGGAATATTATGTTTTTTTTTCTCTTCTTCTCTTCTAATGATTTCTTTGGAACTTTGATCTTCACCGACAAGAGAAATTTTCATTTGTGAACTAGTGCCTTTACATTCTTTCATTTCTAACAATTGAGTAATTTCTTTACTATTATATGATATTGGAAACTTTTCCTTTTCTTTGCTTTGGGTTTCTTTTTTCCTTGCAACTTGTAGTATCTCTATTTCTTTCTTCTAATCTTTCTTGGAGATTGGTGTGATAATGTTTTAAATCTCTATAGTTGAAGTTAGAAATGCTATTTTTTCTTTTCTTATTTCACCATCCTCCAATTTTGAATCTGTTTTGCTTGTTATATCCTAAATAGGCTTCAAAAGACCTTTCTCATTTAAGAGCTTCTCTTGATATTCCTTTTTGTTTCTTATATTCATCATAGGGAAGGTATCTATAAGATCTGATGTTGGTTGATAAGTTTTAAATGTAATCTTTCTCTCATTATTTAATCTAATTATTTTAGAGATTTTACCTTCAAATCTATAGTAGTTTAAGTTATATATTAATCTATTTGTTATTAACTTAATAGGTTTGAATTCTGGCTTTTTAATTTTGAAGTTGATCAATAATTTAATATTATTGCAATATTTATAAGAATCGTCTATTCCTATCAAATTTCCAATTGAAAAATCTATTTTACTGAGAATCTCTACATGCATAAGTTCAGGAGGTAGAGATTCAATTGAAATCCAGATCGGTATGGGGAAGTTTAACTGTTCTTCCTTACAATATGGAGTCCATTCAAAGAATTTAATAGCATAACCTTTAAAATAACAATCAAAGACAAAGAGGAAATGTTTTTTAACATATTCATCACTGCAATGTGTATATGCTAATATATCAGAATGGTGAGATATACTTACCTATTTTTTACAAAATTCCTTTAGCTAATTAATCAAATTGATCATCTCTTGTTTTGGCCCATTCCAATATGTGAAAATACTTTCATTCTAAAAATCTTGCCAGCAATCTTCGCTATCCTAATTACTAATAATCAAGATCTAATCCTCAATTTTTTAAGTTTAATATTGGGGTTAGTAGTTGTGGGGGGTTAAAGGAAGGAATGTATAGGAAGCTTGGGGATAATATTCCTATGGTTGGGGGGGGTATATGTGTTAGGAAGGTTATGTGGTGGTTTGAAATTTGATTTCTCCTTCTTCTGGAGATGTGCTTCACAGGTATTGAGGGAGATCACATGGGGTTCATATAGGAATCCTATCTACTAAGAATACAGGGGTAATCTATCTCGATTTGCATATTTATTATGGTTTGAAAAGAGAATTTGTTTGTTTAATCTTGAAGTGGAGTAGATGATATTAGGCCAAAAGCCTTTCTAGGTAGAAGTGCAGAATAATTTGGGGAAATCATCTATTTTAATGGTTTGAAGAATTGACAGAAGCTTACTTGCCTTTTTATAAGTTGGGAAAACTTAGAGTGGAGCAACCTCATTCATTTCCAATTTAGCTATGGCTCTATTATTCGCATTGTATTTTTACCTCTGGTTGAAACCCTAACCTCTGTGTTGATTTTGCGGATATCTCTGGAATGGTAGCACCTAGCTTTTTATTAATGATCTAATGTTTGTAATTCACCTGTGGTATATTAGGATGCTCCATTTCATTGTGCTCAATTAGGGCTAAAATGGGTTTGTCATCTTTACTGCATACCATAAATTTGTAGAATGTGTGAGTTTGAGGGATGAAGGGTCAATGCATTGTCTCTCATACTTGTTTGCTTCCCTGCTAGGGCATCATGAAGACAACAGAGGATGAGGCTCCGGTTGTTTACATAACAACTAAGAGCTAGGGTTTGATCGATTTGCCAAATATGTCAGTTTCTTGGAAGACCAGAAGTATCTACCTTGTTGCTTGTTAAATGAGTAAACCGCCATATTCACATTTTTTAAGTCTACTTTGAGTGCCATTTTCACATGATTTTTTTGGTGATATATGATATAATTGATTGCTATTCCATAGAGTACATCAGCGTATTGATTTTAGTCTTTATAAATGATTTTAATTGGTAGTTGTTAGTTTTCTTATAGTTCTTTTGTGTATTTATGAACTCCATTCCAAATCAATATTGCTTTGTGGTTTTTTTATTTGATAATCTTCTTTTAATTTATTATTTCTTTCATTTTAAAAAAAGGCTTCTCATATGATATAAAGAAAATATTTGTGTTATATGTTGAATATTTGAGTACTTTTCTATATCCTTTTAATTCCCTTTTAATGATTTTGATCATGTTTGAGTTGATACATTCATGTATGATTAATCCTTTGAAATATAGAAATGAAAATTTGTAAGGAGTTACATTTTTTATTTTTTTTTGTTAATTGTCTAGAGCATGATTGCTAGAGTATGTAGGGCATACTTATACTTTAATTGCATTTTTAGGGGGTGGTTGAAATTGGATGAAAAAATTACCCTATTTGTCATTGAAGAAGATCTGTACTTTTTTACTATGCTTGTACCTTAACATGTTCTCAATTTCTTTGGAACCATTAGCCTTTTTACCAACAATATCTTACAATTTAATATTTTTTGTTGGGCTAAGGTCTTCTTCTTGTGTGAAGAGATCCTCATGCAAGTATGTCTTGTTTGGTTCTTACCGTTTTCTCAAGTTCTACTTATGAACTAGAGGATGAATTTGCATAAAGTACTTAATAAAGGATAAATAAGAAAATGTTCAAATGCACAACATATAGATTACTAACTTGAATGATATACATTCCTAGAAGAGATCAATGAAGATAATTTATAGTTTTTTGTTGAGAATGATGAGGTTTATAATGCTTTTATAACTTAAAGTACATATAAGTGATAGATGTTCAATTTGTAGAGATGACTTATAAAAAAAAGTTTCTAAATTATAGGTTGGAGGAAGTAATCTTGTTGTCTTTCCTCTCTACCCTACATGTTTAATTTTATTAACGATAAAGGGAAGAGTGTTTTTGTTGTCGCCTTCTCTTTTCACTTTCTATAGTCTTCACTTTCTACTAGAGCATCATTTTTTATTAGTTTTTTAAAAAAAGCTTGATCATTATAACTTTGTATTAACTTTTTAACTTACTTTTTAAACTGTACTTTATATTGATAAAGTTTTAGTTTTATCCAACTTTGTTAAAATAAATCGGACAACTTTTGCTTCATGTATTCTTGAATTAACATTATATTTACCTTTTATTAGTTAAAAGACACCTCTAAAATAAACATAGATGAGAGACTTGTGCATCGTATCATTTAAATGATGAATATCTTTTTAAATATTAGATGACAATGAGTGTACTTCTTCATTTCCTTTGTTATTTTTATAAAATTATGTATATACTTATTTTCCCAAATAACAATAATACTTTTTCAAAATCAAAGCATAGAATATTCCTAAGAAAGTATATGTCTTTCTTTCTCTAGTTTATTTTTTTAATATTATGTTCATAATTCAAATTTTCTTAAATGACAATAATAAGATTTATTGTCAAAATCAAAGTATAGAATGTTGTAATTTTGTTAATTTGGTATATAATTAAAAAAATGTAACATTTATTTATTATCTACACCAAAAAAAATCTAAAAATATTTTTTTCTAATCTTTTATTTCAATACATCATATATTTTACATAATATATATATGTGATTATAGAATTATTTGTATGTTATATTTTTAGAATTTTATAATAATTCATACTTATGCTAAGGGAAAATACTTGTTAACAACCGAATTTTATTATTCAAGAATCAGACATACAAGAAGATACCTTTATAAATACAAAAAATAAATAATAACACTGCCACATTTAAAATGGCATTCTTTGTCTTTATATTCAACACTCTCACATGCATGCAAATAATTTTATTTCTTGACATTTACTACCAACACAAAACCTCAAATTTGGGACCCTCATGTTAGGGAGGCTAAATGAGAACTAATTGAAAAATTGTTTACTTCTGTTATACAAACATATTTATGCTAAAAGAAGTTTTTCAAAAAAATAATATCTCATTAATTCGGTGTTATCCCATTATTATTATTATTATTAGCATAGTCAAAATATCTAGGTTTCATCACTATTTTAGAAGATATCTGAGTTATAGTATAAATTTACACATTCAAAAGAGCAAAAACTTAGAGAAAATATTGGGTAGCACTTGAGTAGCTACCTATTGATTACATTTATATACAACATGAAGTAACCTATAATCTATTATATATGTTAATACAAAAAGAGTCAAAAAATGCTTGAGAGTCGTATGCTTCCAACCAGCTGGTAATTGTCTATCATCCATCCTTAGCCATATGTCTAGGTATTATTTGAACATGAGTCACTTTGTTGGTATCAACAAGCCTATGTTCAATGCTTAATCCTTTGATGAACTAGTTCAAGTTATCAAGTTCTCTTTGACTATGCATATCCTTGTGAATAGAAAAGTATTGGCATGAAACTAGGTCCTCCTTATGGATCAAGATTTGGCCCTCTCGCATCAGAACCATGAACCTATCTCTCGAAATTTCTAGAGCAACAACAACATGTGACATGATTTGAAATTATATGAGTTTACATCCAAACTTAGTAATTAGTCTCATTCTCTTTTGAAAAATATCTCCATTTCGCTCCTTCCAAAGGAACCATAATATATCACAAGTTAAAACACACTGAAAAATATAGATCAAAGAATTGCACAAAATTGTGTAAGATTTCACTCCATAATAGACCAGGTTTTGTAGTGCCTACCCCTAGTTTGTTTGTTTTGTTATATTATCAAATTCTTTAGGCCATCTTTTATGTTTGTGTTATGATTTAGTAGTATTGGGTTACCTAATTTGATTGATGTTATTTCATACTTAGTTATTTATTTGATGAGCTAATTGATATTCGGTTATTTCATGTGTTCATGTTTATTCTTTCAATGATGATATTTTATATGTTCACATAGTGATTTTAGTTGTTTCATGATGATAGTTAGATGAATGATTTATATACAATTTTCTATGGTTACTTACCCCATACTTGCATGTGTATGGTGTACATTTATACTTTACTTTATGTTTGATGTTTCTAATGTGGTTGAGGGAGGGAGTTGTAGTCACCTACTAGTCAAGATCTGCACGATGTACTACTTCTCGTCATTGCTTGTTTAGTTTATATATATATATATATATATATATATATATATATATACATACATACATGTTTGAGTTTTATGAAAATTGTAGGTATCGGGCATTGACTTTCCTAAATTGCTAGGATGAGCGTGCCCTATCGCAGTATCTTAATGGTAAAAGAGAGAAGATAGTTCTCAAGTCTAAATCCTAACCCTAAGCTAATTGTCCTAGAATATAGGAAAAGTATATGAGTTATGTACCCTTCTGAATTCATCAAGTGATGTGAATTTGAAATTTTGACCCTTTGAGTTTGAATTTGTATTGTGTCTTTTAGATGTGTTTTCTTATTCAATCTGTGGGTATGTTGTTATTTCTAGTTATAATTAAATCAAATAAAAATATTATTAAATGATTTAATTTAACAAAAAAATTATAAAGAAAAAATTTTAAAATTTTTCATTATTAGGAAATTAGAGCTCATTTCTACACACACAAGTTTTGGGGAGCAAAATAATTGTTGAAAGTTTCAAAGGGTTTGGATTTGCATGCATTCACAGGTTGTCTCAGATTTTAGTTGTTGTTTTGAGGTAAGGTTTGAAAACCCATTGTAGAATTTTATTGAAAGATCTGTTCTACTTCGTGTCTTGTTGGTGCTTGCATAATGCTTATTAATTTATTATATTAATCTTTGGATAAAGAAATATGTTGTAGATTTTGAAAAGGAAAACTTATTAATTAAAAAAATGTGACTAAGGAAAAATTGTAGAAAAATTTAGAAAATTATTATGATTGTATTCTTTTAAAACCCTTTCTAATTTTATTATAGAAAATTGGACGAAAACAAAAATTGAATAGCTAAGGTTTGAATTTAAATTTGTATGTGATTATCTTCTTATATCTAAAATAATTTAATTGTAATTTATTTTGGAAAAGCAAAAGATTAATTAGGAGAAAAATATGTTGTAGCTAAACTTATACGTGCATGTGAAAATAAATATACTAAATATAGAAAACTAAATATATTATGGTTGCATGATTTGAGAGATCAAAGGCATTCGAAAAATACTAATTAAATGTTTATTTTTATTTTACAAAATTAAAATTTAATTTTCAATTTTTTTTACATTTTTTATAATGAATTATTAATTTCAGAAATTAAAACAAGATATATATATATATATAATTTATTTATTTTGAAAATTGAATAAATAAATAGTACTTATTTTCTTATAAACAGGTATTTAATATTAATTATTTTTCAAAAACCTCTATGTGGGTTATAACTTGTTATATATTTATTAATGTAAGTGGAGTTATAAGTTAATAAATATTATGAGAGAGACTGTAAATAGTTTACTTATAATTATAATTTCAAGTTTGAGTTACTTTGAATTTCATTATGAATTAAAGGAAAAGTAAATATTAATATTAGACTTAAATAGAAGTCAAATTAATATTTTGGAAATGAAATTGATATTAAGATTTAATCTAATAATATTCATTTATGTTATTAATTAAATCATTCATGATTTAAGATTATTTAAATTAATAACATGGTAATTGCATGATTGATAACTTTTATCCAACTGTGATACGATTATGAAATGTAAACTTGAATTTGATGTAGATTAGTTTTTATGGAATTATATTTTTAAAGAAAGACTAAATAACTACAGTTGTTTTAAATGCATGTTGAAATGTCATGTTTTATTTTGTGGTGGATTTGGGGGAAACCTAGTAGTTTGACCAGATAGGCATGTTTACTAGAGGCTTAGGAATTGGTTTTTTTTTAAATGCTTTTATGCGATGTTGTTTAGTCCCAATTATTTTATTCCTAACAAATGTGTTATATCCACGTGTTTGTGTGATGAGATTGAGTTCTTTTTTGTAAGCTCATGTATTGTGATTTTCTTGGTGTAACCTATGAGGTTTTCAATCAGTTATCTATTGGTGTTTTTCAGTTGCTTGTATAGAACTAAGGTGAATATTGTGATTTATCCATTGGTGCTTTCCAATTGCTTGTATAGGACTGAGGTGAATATTGTGGTTTAATGAGATATACTTCAATGAGCTTAGGGTAGGTTATCTATGTGTATTTTGGAAAGTGGTTTGCAATGAAGGTCAAAGCCCTAAAGAGGTTGCCATAGTAACCCATTGTAAGTTGTATTAATAAGTGATAACATTTCATTAAATGGGTTAAAATGAATTAACAAGAGTCAATGTTTTACCTCACCCATGCCTTCAGTGTTAGTACATGCTAGGATGGGAGTGGAGAGGATGCTTGGTTGTGACCTTGCCTCGTTAGTATGCCTTATCTATAAGAAAAGATACTTATGCCACATAGAGTCACTAAGGGGCTAGAGTTTAGAGAGGGTGCCAATGTAACCTTAGAGTTGGCTCACGTGATGAAACTTGCTCACATGCATATTAGGTTTCCTATGTGTCTTTGTTGCCTCTAGGACTAGATGTTAGTTATTTACTTGGTACCTTTGAGATAAGTTCCTATTAGGATTCCTTGACCTAGATTCTTGTTATGAGTTTTGGATTGTTATTTGTATGGGACTTGAGATTATCTCCTCAACACAATGGGAGTGGGTCATTTAGATTCCATGAGGTCAAGTGGTAGTGTTTCTTATACCATTGAGATGTGACAGTTGGATGTCATTGCTGGGTGTACTTGTGCAGTTGTTCCATTCTTCTAATCTTGTGATTTTGATCTATGGTCATATGTTGATTTATTGTACCTTGATTATTGAAGATCTTGTAAGATGTTTGTTGGTGTAAATACGTACTTTACTATTTACACTTACTTAAGTTTACTTAAGTTAATGCATTATTTAATTATTTTGCATTATTTTCTTATTTTTATTTGTGAGACACTTAGGAGTTCACTTAGGAGTTTGCACACCTTTTGAGTTGTCATGTAGACAACACAAGAGTATGCAACTCTATTTTAGCACATGGTGTCTACAACACTATTTTTTGTGTCCCACCCTTATAGGCTTATCCTCTCATCACCACACTTACTTTCGTGCTTAATGGAGGAGAACCCATATCTGGTGGACATGTGCTTAGTTGTATGACACATCATGATGCTAACTTCTATGCATTCTAGAAGCTCTCTTGAGGCCTTTATATTCAGGCACTCCTAATGTACTCTAATGATGAGACAATTATTGAATACATTGTTACTCTGATCATACTTTGTTTGCTTTGGTCTATAGTGTGCTTGTGTTTGAGTTCTTAGTTCCTGGATGAATTTTTCCCTTACGAAAATTCTTACATGGTATCAGAGCAACTTGGAGATTTTCTCATCACAAGTCGTTCGAGACCTCTCGCTTGCTTCATCACCTCAACCCGAATCTAGAGTGTTGTAGAAATTGGGAGTGTCTAGCACCAGATCTGACCTCGCCATTGCATCTGGAATGCTGAACTAGTGAAAATTGACTATAAGCATGCCTACCTTGGCCCAAAGTCGACCGTAAGGCAAAAAAATTTTGCAAATCGAAACCTAGAGGCCTGATTTGCGGTATGGGTATTGATTATTTTTTGCAGATTCATTTGATTTAATTCAGATTTGCACATTTTATTTCTCTATATTTTTTTCCGTCAGTATTTTCACAAAAAAATTTAGCGAAATTGTAGAGAAAATTTTAGCAGGTACCGGGCTGTCAGCTCCCGGCCCTGCGTGTGGAATATTCCCTTGTCGTAGGGAATTTTTATATTTTGTTGGCTATTTTAAATCCAACCTACACTACACAGTAGTCGTATTACTCATTAATACGACATGAATTTCGACGTGTATACCCACCGGCCAAATGCTGGCCCAACAGGCGCGGCCACCTTTTCCTACAGACGGATAAGTTTTCGCCGGCGGCCTAAATTCCTTATTTAAGTGTGGGCAGCCCATTTCATAGATTCAACACAATCCACGCTAACCCACTACATGTGGGATTAAAACAGCTTTCTCCGCGCGACCGTTACTGAGAATCCGATGAGCTCGTTTAGAGCCCGGCGTCGTTAACAGTTTGCCACACTCGCTGCATCATTTTTTCAACCCCCGCAGACGAAGTCCAGCATCATAGATCATTCCGGCGTAACCTGCACGCAATTTGAATTTCTTGGCCCTTGTATCAACTTTTCGGCAACGGTCTGAAGTCCCTGGCGCAGTAGTTATGCCGCCCATTCTGTGGATATTCCATTGCAGATCTGTTTCTTACTCTCTTGGCCACTACACATATTTCCCGGCCACGTGAACAGTATACGTCGGCATCACGAATTTAAAACACAACAAGTTTTTTTAAAATTCAACGACAATTTTTTCTACCCGCTGCAGTCTACAAACGTGGAACGTGCCCAACCTCCCATGTGGCACTCTGCACCTGTGACTCAGCTGCCGACCTGCCCACACGTTGAACACCATCGGCACTGCCACATCATCACGTGGAAACCAACTTTTTTCCATGTCAGAGGTACAAAAATTGACATGTGTCATATTTCGTACAGTACAGACACGTCCAGTCAGCTGCCACGTCACCCCAGGGTGTGGATTTTTTGCTGGCGTCATCAGAACGATAGGTTAAATTTGACAGTTGCTTGACTGTCATTCTTAGGCATTTTACAACTGTGGTGATGACCTTTTGACCATCAAATTTAAACTTGCAATTTCTCCTCTAGACCCCTCTCCATATTGCTTTTCAATTTGGCATCCTGACTTTACGAGCCCATAACTTGGACATCCGAACTCTAATTCATGTGCAATGTTTTTTGAAATTAGGTAAAATTTCTTCAATTTTCTAGTGGTGGTGTTGTTTTTTGGTTTTGGTACACAGATTTTGCAGAATTTGCATTTTTTGGTGACTATACTTGCATAATCCTGCGTTTTGCAACTTCAAAAGCTCCATACAGGCAAATCTGGTCACCTTTTCAGGTTCTGTTTTTTTTGAAAGTGCGTTTTTTTTGTCTACTTTCCAGATCTAAAGTTAGATTCTAGGGTTGTGTGGAAAAAATTTTCACTTTCAAAATTAGGCCTTCTTTGGCATTATAAAGCTTTGATTCTTTTTCAGAATTGTTGTAAATCTGAGCTACAGTGCTTAAGTGACAGATTTCAGCCTCATAAGGCAATTGTAAAAGCAAAATTAGAAAGTTCACTTTGTTCATTTTGACAAGTGGCCCATTGTAAACGCACTACTTATAAAGTGCCAAAGCATCTTTTTTGGGGGGGTCTTTTGATTGAGTGAAAAATAAGGGGTGTGTACTATGTTCTTGTGTCTCTATTTTGTGCTCTTTCTTTTCTACATCATGGGTTTTAAATGTTCTCCTTTAACTTCACGCAACTATTCTACATGGAAAGATAGTGCATGGAGTATATTAACGGAAAAAGGATATAGTCTTTATGTAGATGGTACAATTACCAAACCTACTGATGCTAAAGAACTCATTGATTGGACAAATCTAGACCGACAGGCTTTAGGTGTAATTAGGAGTTGTGTACATGGGGATCTTCTCTTTCACATTAAAAATTGTTCAGAATCTAAAGAAGCTTGGGATAAACTTGAACAATTGTATGGTAAGGTGGATGAAGAAAAGGGATTTCACATTGAGGATGATCTACTTCTCTTGGATACTAAAAATTATGACACAATTCAGGATTACATCATTAAAGTCAATGAGTATAAGGCACTTCTTAAAGATTGTGGGAATCCCATAAAGGATGAAAGGTTGATTCATCACATCCTGAAGAAGCTACCTTCTGAGTACGCCAACTTTGTTTTGAGTTTTAATACTCACAGGTTAACCATGGGATCTGCTTACCAAAAGCCTTCCTTTGATGGATTTGCAGATATGTTGATTGTTGAACAATCCCACTTGGTGGATTTTGGACTTCTCAAGTTATCTAAGACCAAAGCCTTGGTGGCTAGTGATGATCACAAATCAAGTTAAGGGGGAAAAAGCAACAACAAGAAGAAGTAGTGGAAGCAGAAAACACAATCTGAGACACAACATGACTCCTCTCAACGAGGCAGATCTTCTTCAAACAAGAAGGAAAGTAATGAAAAGAAGGACAAACTCTTTTGTGCATACTGCAAAAAGCCAAATCATGATGAGCATCATTGCAAGACAAAAAGAATCGATGAGTTAGAAAATCTACTCAAGAAGAACAAGATTCAAGTGCCAAGTACTTCTAAGGATTCAACTCCTACCTCTTCAAAGGGTAAAGGTCAAGCACTTATGGCCAACACAAATTCTTATTTGGAATGGATACTTGACTCAGGTGCCTCTTACCACATGGGTTCTTCAAGGGAAGACTTTTCTTCATTGAAGTAGTCAAAGGTACCACACATCTTCGTGGGAGATGATACTAAGATGGAAGTTGAAGGGAAATGACATGTTGAAATGGAAGATGGAGAATTCAAAGATGTTCTCTATGTTCCAAATCTAAGCTCCAATCTACTATCAGTTTACTAAATCACTCACCTTGGAGATGGTCATAAGGTTGAGTTCCTTCCAGATTCAATGATGGTGCGAAGTCTTAAAGATGATTCATTGGTAGCAGTGGGGAAAGTCAATGATGACAAGAGGCTTTATTCCTTCTCCCATTTTGTGCCTAAGAGTCCTTCCCAAGCCTTGTTAACTCACTCTACTTCACAAATCAACTTATGGCATGAGCAGTTTGGTCACCTTGACTTCTGCTCTCTTCAGCAACTTTTCTATAAACAAATGGTTAAAGGTCTACCTAATATTAGCTTTTCTAAGGGAGAGTTTTCATCTTGTTTAGTGGATATGAATCTCAAGGAGAAGTATGATAAAGGGAAGTCTTCTTGAGCTCCAGTTGTTCTTTAGCTAGTTCACATGGTATTAGCAAGACCCTTTGTAGTGACTTCAATCAGCCAAGGCCGCTACATACTCATATTTGTTGATGACTTTTTGAGATTCACTTGGGTCTTCTTCCTTCATCATAAGAATGAAGTGGTACATGAGCTTCAGGACTTCAAGACTCATGTTGAACACAAGTCAAGGAAAGCCATCAAAGTATTAAGGGTGGACAATGAGAACAGATATGTTGACAGAAGACTTAAGAACTTTTGCAAAATTGAGGGGATTGATCTTCAAAACTCACCAGCATTCAGTCCACATAAGATAGATGTTGTAGCTATGAGGATTAGGACTCTCAAGACCATGGCAAGTTGCATGATAAAGGCTGAGTCTCTTGATCCTACACTTGAAGTTGAAGCCATTATCAGTACTACTCACATACTTAATAGATCTCCTCATCCAACCTTAGATGGCAAGACTCCTTTTGAGGCATGGTGTGGCTGAAAACCAGTTGTGAGTCACCTTAGAGTCTTTGGTTTTCCAGCATGGGCAAACCTATCTTCCAAGAGTTGCAAGGCACCGGCACCTAGGCCTTGTACCTTTATTGGTTATGAAGACAATGTGAAGGCTTACAGACTGATGGATCCAGAGACACATGAGACTTTTGTGGAGAAGGATGTTCACTTTGAGGAAAGTTCTTCGAGCTTATCCTCTACTCCTCTCTGCACATCATACACAGTGGAAACTGATAGTGACACCAGCGATAGTGCTTCAATAGGTTCAGACACGTGGGGTTCTATCGATAGTTGCAGTGAGAGGTCACATCAGTCCAATCCACGTGCTTATATTGCCATAGTGAAAGGTCCATCACAGCATGTTACATCTCATCTTCTAGCTCTAGCTTCACTTGACTTGGGAGATAGACTTGAGGACATACATCTTCTCCTTGATTATGATTCTTCTACAGTTGTTGTGAGGGCTCACTATGACCCTCATGTCCATTCTCTACATGATCAATCTGAATAGGTTGGCATGATTGTGGATCCTTATGAACAGCAATTAGTGGAGGTCTCTTTGTCAGTAGAGGAGACAGATGGTTCAGTGGAACAGGTTCAGCAAACACCCTTGCCAGATCTACATTCATTCTTTTCAGCATAGTTGGAAGGGGTCAACTTCAGTATTAGCTCAGGGATACTTGAGCAAGTTTTAGGGCCACCATAAATCTTCAGGACTGTACCTTTGGCATTGTTTATTCCTAAGGGGAGGAACACTATTTTGCATTCATGGACCAGCTTCTTCATCGGAGCAGCTTTCACTTGTTGGCATTCTTCTTTTGGGGGGGAGCCTATTATGTCTCTCTTCCTTCTCTTATTCTCTTTTGTACATACTGGATGTATGTCGTAATGTGGGGGTCTTGATTACTCCATCCATCAATGCATCCATATTTATCTCTCTTTTTGGGGGAGGGTTTTTCCCATGAGGTTTTCCCTCTTTCCTCGCTTTATGAGAGATTGCATTTTCATTATGTACATGGGTAGCTAACAAGGCCTAGTAGCCGGGACCCATTTTGCATCTTCATCCTAGTTTGTAAGCTTAAGGGCATTCCCCTAAGTTGCACTTAAGGGGGGGTGTTGGTGTAAATATGTACTTTAATATTTACACTTACTTAAGTTTACTTAGGTTAATGCATTATTTAATTATTTTGCATCATTTTATTATTATTATTTGTGAGACACTTAGGAGTTTGCACACCTTTTGAGTTGTCATGTAGACAACACAAGAGTATGCAACTTTATTTTAGCACATGGTGTCTACAACATTGTTTTGCGTGTCCCACCCTTGTAGGCTTATCCTCTCATCACCACACTTACTTCTGTGCTTAATGGAGGATAACCCATATCTGGTGGACATGTGCTTGGTTGTATGACACATCATGATGCTAACTTCTATGCATTCTAGAAGCTCTCCTAAGGCCTTTATATTCAGGCACTCCTAGTGTACTCTAATGATGAGACAATTATTGAATACATCGTTACTCTGATCATACTCTGTCTACTTTGGTCTACTGTGTGCTTGTGTTTGAATTCTTAGTTCCTGGGTGAATTTTGCCCTTAGGCAAATTCTTACAATGTTATACCATATCATGATGTATATTATTTTAGAATTTCATACTATGTGACTTGTACAAAGGATGATTATGCATTTTTGGTTATGCCATGTGGCATCTTATGTAATCATATATTATCTCATTTGACTTCATACTCATGGTTGTTCTATGATGTAGACTTTTTTTTTTATTAAAGAAAATAGGTTTTAATGGGGCCCTGAAACCCTACAATACTAAAACATTAACATAAATAAAGTGCTTATTTAGTATCAACAACATAAAAGCCATAGGTTGAAATAGCCCCCCACTGAAAAACAAGATAAAACCTGATAAAAAACAAGGAAGCAAAGAAAAAAACCAAGAAAGTTCCAAAAGTTAGGAGATTAGCTCAGGCGATTTCTCTAAGGATTTTCATAGCTTGAATCTCTAGCTCAAACATTCTTCCAGCCACCTCTTTCATGTCTGAAAGATTTTTATCAAGTTCTTGAATGTCCTTTTTCTTTGTGTTGGATCTAGTTCTCTTCCTCGATCTATTCTTAGGCGACTTATCTTTTTCATTGTTGGGAGATTGGTCATCCTCCTTACCTACCCTATGTTCTTCAATTTTGTTTATGAGCACCTTTATGTTATCATTCGATGCTTTTAGAATGTTATATCTTTGCTCAACAATTTTCTGCAAAGTGCCCTCCATGGTTTGAACTCTACTCTTCACTTCCTCCACTTTGTTTTTCATATCCTTTAGCTCCTCAGTTTTCCTATTTTGAATTTTGCAATTACCCCTCTCCAATCTACCCACTCTATATTTAAGCTCCAAAATTTCATGGTAAGTCCATTTAGTGGTTCGATAACTATCAATATCATTATTTTTTGCATTGTTAAGCACATCCATCTAAGGGTTTTCCTTGGCATTATCACTCAAAATAATAAGGGCAGGGTCAATCAACTCCTCCATTTGTATTTTTCCCTCCTTATTCTCCTTAACTAGAGTTTTAATCATCTCTCTCTTAAGCCCCATCCTGAAAGAAAAATTATTGAAATTCCTCCAAACCACATTCTTGTGTTTCCCTGAAATCATACATGTGTAGTGGTTGGACCCCAATTCCTCAAAATCTTGCTTCTTCTCTACCCCACTCCCCTACTTCTCATCTTCCTCATTGCTATCCTTCCCCTCCTCCTACCTTTCCTCCTTGGATTCGATATCTCTCCCTCTTTTCAACCTCTTGAAAGGCTTGCTTGTGTAATCCTCCTCTTTGTTGGCAGGTATCTTAATAGTAATGTTTATCTTTCCACCTATCCTCTCCCAGCTTAGTATCTTCCTCCCCTTCAGCATTATCACCCTCCAATTCCATGCCCTCCTCCCTCTCATTGTAGTCTCTATCAGACAAAATCTCGATATGTTATTTAGGATCAGTATTCTCCTTTTTCACCTTTTTCTCCATTTTGATTCTCTTTTTCCCCTTTTTGTGCTGAGGGGTGGCCTCCTCCTCTGTATCTGAATGCATCTCTTGGTTGTCCTCAGTATCAAATGAGGTATAATCCTCTCCCAACTCATTTGACTCCTCCTTACCCTCCTTTCCCACCTTCCTATTCTTAATTTTTTTCTCCAAAGTCCTAGCCTTAAAAAATTAATAGATTAACAACAACAACCCCTCATGGAAGGAAAGATTACCTATATGCTTCTCCCTATAGTCATTGATATTCTTATTAATAGACGAGTATAGGAAAAAGGTGATAGAAATCTTCACCCCATACCTAAAATGGTTAAGAAGCATGAAATGATGAGTGTAGAGAAGATGAAATCTCGTATCAAGGGAAATGTACTTGATGATAACCCTTAGCACAAACCTCTATAGCAGTTTGATAGAGCTCATCAAGTAACAGGTGCTTTTCTTCACCAAAGCCTTTTTTTTCCTCCACATCCTTGGTAAATTTGATCATCGCCTACCCTGAAATCCATCTATCTCTATAGAATTTCTTCCCAATAATGGATATTCCCATCACTGTAGAGATAACCTCCTCTGTCACCATGAAATCCACTCCATCAATCTTAACAAGCACCTTGTTCCAGCTCTTGATCATGCTACGCATAACAGAGGGTTTCCACCCATGAATTCATTCAATGAAAGTGGTAACATCGCCTTTTTTCAAAATACTCCACACCTTAGAGCACTAACACCACTTCTCTGCTTCATCCTCAAGTTCCCGCCTATGTCTTGCCCCCACCATGTTTTCATCCTCTCTGCAAGTTTTTCTTCTGGTAGTGATATGCTTTAAAGACTGATTCCAGTTAATATGAATTATTTTTGCAAAACCCATTTTCACCTTATGTACTTGATTCCCAAATTTGAGCCTCAATGTGTGATTATGAAAATTAATAATGTGTTTCTTGCTTTGGCTATTGTACTTACACATCATATTTTGGCACATTTCCCATAACACATAAACTTTCATAATTGACCTTTAATGTTTCCCAATCGACCTAGGATCCTCTCCCTTTCCATTAACTCTAGGATTTTTAGTAGAATATTATACCCATTAATCCACTTCCTCATTTCATCATCCTTGACTACCTAGTTGGCCAACTTGTCAGCCACTTGATTAGCTTCCTTGTACTCATGAGCCACATATATATTATCAAAAGACTTAAGGATTTGAATGCAATCCTCAATGATATTCATTATCATCCATGTAGGCTCATTCTTCCCATTAAGATAGTCAACGATATTCTTGGAGTCTCCTTCCAGCCATAGATTTCTAACACCCATGTCCCGAGCTAGTTTGATTGTTTGATGTGCCACAATCACCTCTGCATAGTGGTTAGTTTGCATACCCAAAGGAACTAAAATAGTAGCAATTCCTTTTCCTTGGGTATTTCTGATGATTCCACCCACCCCAACCTTACCAGGGTTGCCTTTGGCAGCTCCATCAAAATTAGTTTTACACCAACCCTCGGGCGAGAGATTCCATTTGCAATCCTCCCTCTTAATTTTTTCAATTTCCTTTGTGTTGAGAAGAGAGTTATGACCTTTATTGGTAGTGTAGCTTTATCAAAGCATTAAGGATTTTATGGAAGAAAACTTTAGCATTAGTTTCTTTCTCCCTAAAAATTATGTTATTTCGCTGCTTCCACACTCCCCAACAAACATGAGGCAAGGTCCATTCCCACAGACCCTTATTCATATCCCTATTAGCCCCATGGCACCATTGTTCAAAGAGATCTGTAGTGTTATTAGGAAAACACCAAGTCATTTTGAAGAAAGACTGGAAATAAGAACATATATCCCTGGTGAAGTGGTAGTGTATAAAGATATGATCCACACTCTCATTCTGGTTTTACAAAGAATGCATATGTTAGATATCAGATGTCCCCTCTTGGTGAGGGTGTCCACTAGTAAGATGTGATTTTGGAGCATTATCTAGAAAAAAATGTTGATTTTGGGAATAAGGCTAGGATACCAAGCTTTGGCCCAAGCAGGAATTTTTTCCTTGATATGTATGGTTTCATAGCTCAAGGCAACAGTGTAGTTGCCATCCTTTATCTCCCCCCTAAATAATGACATACATGTTGTGGGACAGAAGGATATGCCTAATCATGTTCATCAATGACTTTAGCTCCTGGGACAACTTAGTCAAATTCACCCATTCATTATTCTCCTTGTAGTTGCTCACTTACAACCAAATCTTTCCATACATAAGTTTGTCCATCTATTAAGCGACTCAATGTTTTGTAATGGCCCTTGTCTTATCCAATCATCATGCCAGAAATTAATATCTTCATCATGGCCCAATTTCCATTTTTCTTTCTCAATGGCTATGCACTTCATCCTTAGAATGTCATTCCAGATGTTGGATCCCCTCAGGTCAAGGTCCCTACTTATGAACTATTTGAAATCGATATTAGCTAGATACTTGCCCTTCAAAATATCCCTCCATTTCCCTATGGAGTTAAAAATCCTCCATATTTTTTTAGCTTGAAGAACCCTATTGAATTGTTTCAAGTTTCTAATCCCCAGCCCCGCTTGCTTTTTGGATCTACATATAGTCTCCCATGCTACTAGCGGGTACTTCTTATTTCCTTTAGCACCAGCCCATAGGAAATTTCTCTAAATGGACTCCGAAATATCAACCACTTTTGTAGGAATAGAGAAAAGACTTAAAGCATAAGTAGGCAAATTTTGTAGGTTAGATTTAATCAAAAGAACTTTGCCAACTTGACTCAAGGTAATGCCTTTCCAGCCTACCAACTTTCTATTGAATCTATCAATGAGATTGTTCCAAAAGAGGTTAAGAGGTTTTCTCCCCAGAGGAAACCCCAAATATGTAGAAGGAAGAGAACCAACATCATAACCCAAAATGCTTGCTATTTTCCTTTGCCTATCTATACGGGTGTTAATAAAGAAAATTGAGCTCTTGCTTCAATTAATGAGTTGGCCAGTGGTTTTGGATTAGGTGTTGAGAATGCTCTTCACATTTCTAGCTTCTTTTATCGAAGCTTTTCCCCCTAAAATGGTTTCATCCACAAATTTTTTATGAGAGAAAATCAGGGGACTGAATGATGGTTTTTAGGGGACCCGATGATGGTTTTAATCCAACAATTTCCCCTTTGCTACTTTTGTCATGAATAAGTCTTCTCACGCATTCTACCAAAATGATAAAGAGGATTGGTGAAAGAGGGTCACCTTACCTAAGACCCCTAGAATATTTAAAGAAATTAGAGGGGGTCCCATTAACCATCACTGCAAAAGAGGGGGTGAAGATTAGTTGAGATATAATCTTTCTAGTTTTATCATTGAAACCAAAAGCTTCTAGAACTTTATTCAAAAACATCCAGTCCACCCTATCATAAGCCTTTGATAGATCCAGTTTGAGTAGAAATCCTTCCTTATTACCTACATCTAAGGAATGGATCACCTCATGTACTACAATGATAGAATCAAGGATTTGTCTTCCAGGGATAAATCTCAATTGTCGAGGTGCAATAATCTTTGGCAATAATTTAATAATTCTATTAGTTAAAACCTTTGAAGAGATCTTGTAAAAAGAGTTGCAGAGACTTATAGGCCTAAAATTATCAAAAGAATTTGCACCTATGACTTTAGGAATCAAAACTAGAAAAGTAGCATTTATCTCCTTAAGAAAATTCCTATCTCCAAAAAATTCCTTAACCGCTTTAACAAGGTCATCTTTAATAACTTCCCAATACATTTGGAAGAAAAAAGTTGGGAAACTATCAAGGCCAGAATCTTTTTCAACTGGTAGAGTGAAAACAACCTCCTTGATTTCTTCAAACTCCAAAATAGCCACCAAAAACTTATTCTAGGATGGTATTGAGAATTACCTTATGGTACTCCTCTCCCAAGTTTAACTCTTTGGATAGGATAGAAGAGAAAAACTTAATAGCTTCCTTTGCAATCTCTTTATCTTCCCCTATAGTGGTGGCTCCCTTCTTTATATCACTAATTCTATTGGTCGCCCTGTGTTTCATAATAGAAAGGTGAAAGAATCTAGAGTTTTTATCTCCTTCCTTTAACCATACTGATCTTGACCTCTACCTCCAAAACATTTCCTCTTTCCCCACAATGTTGTGAAGGTCAACCAGAATAGTCTTCTTAGCATTCAACCTACTTTCATCATAATCCATATTTTGTATCTCTTCCTACACCTCTGCAAGTTCCTCCAAAATCCTTTCTTTTGATTGAAAAATGTTCCCAAAGTCAATTTTGTTCCACTTTTTGATCTCCATTTTAATGTTTCTAAGTTTTTTAGCCACCTTATACATAGTTTTGCCATCCATATCTATAGTCCACTAATCCCTAATTTTTTCATAAAGACTAGGGTGTGCAAACCACATCTTCTCAAATATGAAAGGGAAAGCCTTATTCCTATTAATAGTTTCTAAGGTGAGAACAATAGGGGAGTGATTCGAGCCTAGTCTCACCATACAAGAAAGTTTTCATTGATACTGGTTCATCCAATCCAAGGTTATAAGGGCTTTATCCAGCCTAACCTAAATACAATTCGTTCCAACTCTCCTATTAGACCAAACATATTTTCCACCTCCTAACTCAACATCTAGAAGGGCCAGGTCACTGATCAAATCTACCAAATGTTGTCTGCTTTCCAGATTCAAAGGGAGCCTACCTAATTTCTCTATGGCCAAAAGAGGAGCATTGAAATCTCCCATAATAATGCCCTTAGGATCTCCCAACTTGACCATCAGATTACAAATTTTATTCCAATAGAGTCTTCTACCATTCTTAGTTTTTGGGGCATATATATTCATAATAAACTAGCTTTCCTGATTCTTGAGATTTTTTAATTGAATAAGAAAAATGTTACCTTCATCAAAAATGATCTCTGCTTCTAATTTGTCCTTCCAAATCACAAGAAAACCTCCTAAAGCATCCTCAAAATAAGTAGCTGCAGTCTTCATCCCTTTATTGAAAATAATGCTTTCAACTTTCTCCTTTTTCATTTTTGTTTCCTAAATCAAAAAAAATTCTGACCTATGATCCCTTATCATATTCTTAATAATTTCCTATTTGTGGATTATGTTGAGTCCACAAATGTTCCAAGATATGACCTTCATAATTTCTTTTGGGAACATGTTTCGTGGATGGTTCTCTGGGTTCCATCTACTAAATTTCTCCTTGTTTCCTCCTTTTTGATTTGATTCTTGTTCTTCCTACCTAGAGTACTGGATTTATTTCCTATGTCATTTTTAACTCTACTCCTCATAGTGGTAGGAGAGACTGGTGATGGGTCCCTGCTATTTTTCTTTTTCTTTTCCTTAATTATTATTCAAGGTCTCGCATTGTTATCTTTGCAGCTATCAAACGGAGCCTCCAATATTGAAATTTGTCTAGGAGTAGAAGTGGATACCATCTCTAAAAATCTATTAATTTTCCTTGGAGACACACAAGTCCTTGTACTTAAGTTCAGTTCCTAAGATTGAGAAGGGCCCTGTACCTCCAAATTTTCCCCAATCTCCTGGGTGTCTAGAATGAAGGAGTCCTCATTAATTTCCTCCACTATGATCTCACCTCCCTCAGGATCATTCTTGCCTCCTTTGTCTTCCTCCCCAACCTCAGGATATGTGATATTAGGGTTGGCCTCAAAATCTCAATTTCTAATGTTTCCTTTTTCCATCTGGGCCTCTTGCTACTCCTTATCCTCATTTACTTTCTTTCCTTCAGAGCTCTAGTGATTAGGAAGGTTTACCAATTTTTCATTGACTCCCTCCCCTAGAGATTCTCCCTTAGAGATCTTTCTAATGGGAGCTTTCTCCTTCCACACCTTCCTTGTACCTTCATCTTGATTCTGTCCTTTTTGATGATTTTGGGTCTCTTTTCTTTTTCCTTGTTTGTTTTGAGCATTGCAAGATTTTTCCTTTTCTATGAAAATAGGGCACAATTTGGCCAGGTTGTGTCCTACCTTTTTGCAATGGAAGCAAGCAAAGGGTAAATTTTCATAATCTATCTACTGCATATGCCTCCCCAATCTTGATTAGAATTCAAGCACTTCTAGCATATCCTAACCTTCAACCACCACAACACATATTCTAACATAGGTGAGTCTTTTCTTGGATATTGTAACTGGATCAATAGATAGCAACTCCCCAAAAGAGCTAGTAATGCCCTAAAACACATCTTTGTGCCAGTACTCTAGGGGAAGTTCTGGAAGCCTTATCTAGACTGAGGCCTAGGTCAAGAAATCATTGTTGAGGTCAAGGTTGGAGGTCCATTTCTGAAGAATTTGGTTGTATTTCCCCATCGACTAGTTTCCTACACAGAGAATCTTTGAGTAATCCTTAAGGAAAGAAAACTTGAAAGACATAAAACCTTTGGACATAGCCATAACTTCAACCTATCCTTCCAAATCCCACTTCTTAGAAAAGATTTGAACCAAATTTACGTTTGGCCTAGGATCTATGAACTTGCCAACAAGAGCTGCAACCATACTTAGAATATTATGATCAATAAGCTCAGAAGGCACTTCTAAGGCAAAAGTCCCCTTATCTTTGTTTGAGATATCTTTAATCTTGGGGAAAGAGGATTTACCAGAAGGTTTGTCTCCAAAAAATTTCCACTCATTTTCCACACTACCCACTAAGATATAAGTGTAGACTTTGTTATGTTTCAAATTTAATCTTAATAAAACTTATGTATGTAATTCAACATCATGGAACCCTTAAGAGATGTAATTGTTAATGTATTTCTTATGCATGTATGTGACCTATTGCTTCGCTATGTCATCTCTTGTTGTTTTAATCCTTTTTTTTTTTTTTTCATACTTAGTGACTTAATAGGTTAATTTATTTTGGGGTTCCCTAGTAGGGCATTACAAGTATACTATTCCAAACAATGGGTAACCCAGAGAGAATGGATTAGACACCACAAGAATAAATATAATTTAAAAATCAATGTTCAAAAGATTCTAGAACAAAACAAACATCACACATATAGGGCTATCTAATCCATGAGGAAAAGTGTTACCAACAACAAGTTTTCTCAAAAGCAATAACCATTTAAAGCAATATTTTCTAGGTTCACAAGGAGAGCCCTCCTAAAGACCAAACACACCAACCCCCAATCATGGTTCACTCTATAAAAAAATAGAACACTCTTCCTTGAGCATATTGTACATCTAGTTAGTAGAAATCTTACTAAATTGAGTGTCATCTTTCCATTTAATCCACTGAAGAAAAAAAATAGTATTCATAGTATGTCTGGAGAAGAAGTTACCCACAACTTTAACAATAATAGAATAAGTTTGAATATTACGAATGTAATATTTAGCTAAGATTTCATCCCAATACCCTAACCTATTGTCAACCACAATATCTTTAACTAAAGAAATGCCATATTTGTACCAATTTTTAGCAGAATAATTTTGGGTTAATGCAAGGTGTTTACCATTAGCTTTGACTCCCCACCAAATAGATCCGTCCAAAATAGAATAAGTAGTACAATAACCACCACTAGCACCCCTAGATAGGATAAGGTTTCTAACCTAGGACCATGCCTTCCAAATGGATTGAAATAATTTGTGGCCAAATATGGACAATTGAAAGTTCCCAAACACCTTATCACATAGAGGAACATTGATCCATCTTTTACCATTTTTTATTATCAATCTAAAGATGTTATTTCTAACCCAAACCTTCCATGGCTCCTCATCTAAAAGGGCTTAAATGATCCATTTAGATTTCAGTGCCATACCATGATCTTTCAAATCTTTAATGCCTAATCCACCCTTGTCCTTAAGTAAATGACACCATTCCCATTTGACACAATGCCTTCTCTTATTTTCAGACCACAAGAAATCTCTCATAACCCTTTTCAAACTATCAATTTGATAGTTGGAAAATAGCCATGCAGAAGAGAAATAAATATGATGAGCAAATAAAACTTTTTCCAACACTTGCACTCTCCCTGCCAATGAAAGGAGATGCATTTTCCATTTCAAATATTTCTTTTCAATTTTGGAGAAGAGCCAAGTCCACATATCTTTGAGTGATAGTTGAATAGAAAAAAAGATCTTTAAATACCTAATAATTTAATTTGGCCTCAACCACTGCCACCCCTTACTCTCAATCCACTCTAGTGGGGACCTTTTAATGATGGAGGATTTCTTAAGAGTCATTTTAGCCCCAGAGACCAAACACAAGAATTGAAGCATGTTATTCATGTTACCAAAATTGATTTCATCCAATTAAATAAACAAAGCATAATCATCTACAAACTAAGCATTGAGTAGTACCTCTTGGTTAGGAAGAGTGATACCTTTAACTAGAGGTCCTAAGTGAGGTGGTCCAAGAATATAAAATAAAGCATCAGTTGTAATAACAAACAAGGAATGGAAAATTGAGCATCCCCATCTCATATATCTTTGTAGAATAATATTGTTAGTTATCTCACCATTCACATCAATGATTGTAAAAAAAGTCCTTAAGTAAAATACCAATCCAATTGCAAAAATGGGGAGGAAAACAAAAAGCCTGCAACATACCCATAACAAATGAACATTCAATTATGTCATAGGCCTTTTCAAAGTCTAGCAAATCCATTACTACATTTTGACCATCATTCTTAGCTAAGTGCATTGCTTCCCAACTTGTTATCATACTTTCAAGAATGAACCTCCCTTTAATGAAGCTTTTTTGAGTTGGTGATATAAATTCATTAAGAAGACCTCCTATTCTCTTAGCCAGCACTTTAGGCATAATTTTATAAGATAAATTCAGTAATGATATGGGTCTCCAGTTCTTGACTTGAGACTTGTCACCACCCTTAGGTAATAGCTTGATAACACCTCTGTTAATGTCAGCACCTAGTGACCCTTAATTGAAGACATCTTCATACACTTCTAGGAGTTTAGAACCAATCCACTCTATATTATATTTGTAGAATTCCACTAGAAGGCCATTAGGGCTAGGTGATTTATCATTTTCTAAAAAGAGTATTGCAGTCTTTATCTCTTCAAGTGATATAGGAATTTCAAGCTTCATAGCCTTAGTATTTGAAATCTTTTTTGGAATAAGCTTGAGACATCTTTCGAGATCAAACTTGATAACCTCATTAAATTTTGAAGTAAATAGATCCTTGTAGAAACTAAAAAGAACTTCTTTGATGCAATCTAGATCATTAGATATACCACCACTAATATGAATAGCCTCAATCGATTCTCTTTTATGCTTGGCTCTTATAATATTAAATAAGTAATTGTTACCTTTGTCTCCATCCTTCGTCTAATTGATCATTGCTCTGGATTTCTGTCATTTTATCTTGTATTGTTGAATCCTTCTTAGTTGGCATTTGATCTAAACTAGTCTCTCCTCCAATTGAGGATCAAAACCCTTAAGTTGAAATTCTTTTTCAATGATATTCATAGTGTTTTGTAGTATTTGTTCCTTCTTAGTTCTATAAATAGATTTTTTCTTACCAATAATGTTGTATAATATCCTACAAGGAAAATGTCTTGGGAACGAGAGTAGGAGCAACATAGGCATCTAGGTTTCATGTGCATGGTTTTGCAAACCCTAAGAGTAGTAAGCAAGCTATAGGGTCAGGGCTATGTGGGCCATGGCAACCTTCGCAAGTCAAAGATAGCACAAGGAAGAAGGCAATCCAAGAAGCACGGAGATATCCAAAGATGAAGAGGGTTTGAACATAATTGATGGAGGTATTCCAAATTCATCAATACGATACGAGGTGGTTTTCAAAAGGTGGAAAGAAAGCTAAGGAGACTAAGGCAAGAAACCACAAAATAACTGATTACGAAAGAAATCCTAGAAATGGTGAATGATCGTGTGGTTGACATTAAAATAGATTCAAATGCATGGAAAGAGTTAGTGAATCTTCTACAATCAAAGGTCTTCTTTATGAAATGGGGAGGAGGATGGTTGATATTTCCAAGGATCTGTAAATGGGTTCATGAGCAGTGGGGGAACACTTTTCCCTCAAAACTCTACCCAATGACTTCTTCCTAGTGATCATGGGCAGAGATCAAGAGAAGACTAGACCTTTCTTGATGGGGGGAGTAATTTTTATTATCAAGGATTGGGTTCCTGAATTTAACCCTAAGAAGTCCATGATAGAAGAAATTCCTATCTATAAATGCTTGTATAATCTACCCCATGAATACTAGAAGGAGGAGATATTTCAAGCAATCAAGAATAAAATAGAATCATTCATTAAAGCAGATGAAGTTATTTCCAAAAAGGACTTTTGCATGTATGCAAGAATATGTATCATATGGAAGCTACACCCGCTACTTCCTAAGGTGATTGAAACCAGAACTCTGGAATGCTTTTTGTGGTAGCTAATGGAAGTGGAAGAGGTACTAGAGAAATACAAAGGTTGCAAGGAGTGGGGGAATAATGAGAAGGATTGTTTGGCCTAGCATAAAGGGAAAGGGAAGGAGGATAAAGCACTGGAAGAAAAAATCCTCAAGGCTACAAAGGAAAAGGAAAATGGTGAGAATCCTAGGTCCTCGAAGAGATTTCTATTAGTAATTATAACAACTATATAACAAAATAAGAAAGAAAAATTAAATATAAAAGAAAAAGTTGTATAAAAGTTCATTAGCAACCATTAAATTAGTTTTAATTATTTTTCATACAAAATGTTATGCTTATAATATATTTCATCTCTTCTTTTTTTCATTTTTACAACATTATAGAGGCAAGTTATAAAGATCATACTATTTAAAACTATGTAAAAATATAACATTATATATAAAATTGGATTTTTGTATGGATGTATACAAACTTTTTTTTTTTAGATAGCACTTGCATCCATACAAGACAGAATTGAAAATATATCTTTAACAAAAGCTAATTTGATTGGTATGTGTATTTGATATTATTTTTTGAAAATGGTCAACTATTAGAATGTTTAATAAATTATCATTTATTCAAGGCCAATTTATATTAATATTTTTTATTTTTTATTTTTTTGGCGGAGATAGTCTTTAGCTTAAAGCTATTTAGTTAAGAGGCAAGGATAAAGGGGCATCCATTCCACCAAATTCACTAAAACATGATATTGACCTTACCTCTTTTAGATGTTGAAGACTTGCACTCAACAAGATGATCCATGATGGGCCCATTAAGAGTCTTTCAACGTCACCACTAGATAAAGGGTCTATTAACTTAAGATTTTAATTAGTAGTTAATTTTCATCAATTATTTTTGGTGTATTTATGAACTCCATTCCAAATCAATATTGCTTTGTAATTTTTATATTTTATAATCTTCTTTTAATTTATCATTTCCTTCATTAGAAAAAAAGGCTTCTCATATGATATAAAGAAATTATTTGTTTTATATGTTGAATATTTGAGTACTTTTCTATAATCCTTTCAATTTCCTTTTTAATGATTTTTCTCATGTTTGAGTTGATACATTCATGTATAATTAATACTTGAAAATAAAGAAATGAAAATTAGTAAGGAGATACATTCTAATTTTTTGTTGATTTTCTAGAGCATGGTTGCTAGAATATGTAGGGCATACTTATAATATTGTTGCATCTTTGGGTGGTGGTTGAAATTGGATGAAAAAATTGCCCTCTTTATCATTCAAGAAGATTTGCACTTTTTTACTATTCATGTACCTTAACATGTTCTAGATTTCTTGGGAATCATTAAGCTTTTTTACCAACAATACCTTATGTAGGACCAGAAAAACGGGCTAAAAGCATAACACACTATGAGAAAATCACAAACTCAATCAACATGTATTAGCACCCACTAGTCTACCATGAAAGCCAAACTAATTAAGAAAGCAATAGAAACCCCCTTTTTCGTTTGTAGCTCCCATGTTCTTCTTTCTTCTCCAATGATTGTAGCTCCAATTTGCCTATAGTGCACACAAGATTGAAGCAAAGTCTATGATGTAGATAATGCCATGAGAATACTTGAAGTGTGATTTTATGTGATAGCAAGGATGCAACATGCAAAGAAGTAGAGACTCCAAAACTCAAAGATTCAAGGACTCAAGACTTAAGCATTCTCCTCCAAGAGACTCCAGGATCCAAAATGAGAGGAAGAGTGTCCAATTTATAATTGACATGGAGGATGAGAGCATTGGATTTGTCACCCATAGATATGCGATGTGGCAAGAGATTCCTTTGAGAATCCATGACACATATGACAAAATATGCCAATTGTGAGATTCTATGACACATGCAAGTCAAACTTAGCTAAATGTGGAAGAGAATCTATGACGCGTCATAAGATTCCTCAACCCACTTAAAGCCAAGAATCTATGATGAATAAGCCAAATAGGGACATGCGTAAGAGGTAATAATAATTCCTATGACACATATGACAGAATATGCCAAAAGTAAGATTCTATGACACATGAGAGTCAAATTTGGAAGAGAATCTATGACGCGTCATAAGATTCCTTAACCCACTTAAAGCCAAGAATCTATGACGAATAAGCCAAATAGGGACATGCATAAGAGATAAGCATATTTGATTATGACAAATCTCAGCCAAGTGTCAAAGGAGAATCCACGAGGTGTCACATCCAAGTGTCATGATGACGCAATATTTTATGGAATATTTGAATTAAAAATTGTTTTATTCCACAAAATAAGAATTAGTAGAAAATGGAATTAATGATGGAAAATAGAACTTAGGAAATTGTAAATTTCCATGGTTTGCAGATAATGAATCAATTAATTAATAAAATTAATTAATTGAGGATGATAATTAGGAAGAATAATTAGTGAGAATAATAGAATTAAATTATGGGTTATTTAATCCTATAGAGAAAATTAGTAGATGATTGGCCAAATTGATTAAATGAATGCGACCGTATCCTTTGATGAAAATGTGACGACGATGGATATCAAATAAGATGATGAAAAGGTAGACCAAAGCCATGGTCAAATTAATTGATAGATCGAAATTGATAACATGCCAAGGACACATGACATGAATTAATTGATATGTAACATTTAACCGACATTGTAAATGCTACAGGATTGAAATTGATTGATAAGGTTTGATCATAATAATACTGATGGACACTGTCAATATTATTAAAATGATTGATGATGCCATGATCTGACATTGAAAGTCTCAACAATGTCAAAGATTGGATGACATGAATGATAGTTCGACCTAGCACTGAGAGCCACGACAGTACTAAGGTCAAATTGATAAGATTGATAGGTTGATAGGTTTCCAAGGCACTGAAAGCCACAACAATGCCTAGGAGCGGATAAATGAAGATTGATTTGAGATGTTTGATATGCTTCGAGTTGATTAGGACTAATTTTGAGTGATATGAAATTGATGCGAAAGGGGATACAAATGACAAAATATGGTCAATCTGGCCAAAAGATCGAAGTTAGTAGAATGAAAAAATGGGACAAATTAGTATGAAGAAGTAATGAGGTTGTAGATGCGAACCATTTTTGAGTGTCTACACCTTATAATTTAACATTTTTGGTTGGGCTAAGGTCTTATCCTCGTGTATGGAGATCCTCATGCAAGTATGTCTTGTTTAGTGCTTACAATTTTCTCAAATTCTACATATGAGCTAGAGGATGAATTTGCATATAGTACTTAATAAAGGATAAATAAGAAGGTGTTCCAATGCACAACATATAGATTCCTAACTTGAATGATAAATTTTCTTAGCAGAGATCAATGAAGATAATTTATAGTTTTTGTTAAGAATGATGAGGTTTGTAATGCTTTTATAACTTAAATTACATATAAGTGATAGATGTTCAATTTGTGGAGATGACTTATAAAAAAGTTTTACTAAACTACAAGGTGGAGGAAGTATTTGTGTTGTCTTTCCTCTCTATCCTACATGTTTTATTTTATTAACGATAGAGGAAAGAGTGTTTTTGTTGTGGCCTTCTCTTTTCACTTTCTATAGTCTTCACATCCTATTAGAGCATCATTTTTTATTAGTCTTTTAAAAAATGTCAATCATCATAACTTTGCATTAACTTTTCACTTACTTTTTTTAATTGTACTTTATATTGATAAAGTTTTAGTTTTATTGAGCTTTGTTAGAAAATTTAGACAACTTTTGCTTCATGTATTCTTGAATTAACATTATATTTACCTAAGTTAGGAAAATAATACTTCTCAAATAAACATAGATGAGAGACTTGTGCATCATATGATTTAAATGATGAATATCTTTTTAGATATTAGATGACAATGAGTGTACTTCTTCATTTCCTTTGTTAATTATATAAAAAAAAATTGTGTACTTATTTTCTTAAATGATGATAATATTTGGTTAAAATAAAGTATAGAATATTCCTAAGAAAGTATATGTCTTCCTTTCTCTAGTTTAATATCTAACATTATGTTTGTACTTCAAATTTTCCTAAATGACAATAATAAGATTTATATTGTCAAAATCAAAGTATAGAATATTGTAAAATTTGTTAATTTGACTTTGTATATAATAAAAAATTAAACATGTATCTATTATCTACACAAAATAAAACTATAAAAATATATTTTGAAGCTTTTATTTCATACATCATCTATTTTATATAATATATTTATGTGATTATAGAATTATTTGTATGTTATATTTTTTATGGTTTTATAATAATTCATACTTATACTAAGGGAAACGACTTGTTAATGACCAAATTGTATTATTCAAGAATCAAACATACAAGAATATACCTTTATAAATATAAATAAATAATGAAACTACCACATTTAGAATGGCATTCTTTGTCTTTATAATCAACACTCTCATATGTATGTAAATAATTTTATTTCTTGACATTTACTACCAACACAAAATCTCAAATTTGGGCCCTCATGTTAGGGAGGATAGTTGAGATCTAATTGAAAAATTGTCTACTTCTATTATATAAACATATTTGTGCTAAAAGTAGTTTTTCAAAGACCTCATTCTCATTGATTTGGTGTCATCCCACCACCATCATCATCATTATTATTTCCGGTCATCATCATCATCATTATTATTTAAGTAGTAAGTATGATGATAAATATCCAATACTTTAATTGATTTCTTTAGATACCCATTATAAAATTATTATTATTTACTATGTAACTAATATTTTTCAGGTATAATTTTGCTCTACTAGGCTTAAGGCATTGACATTGATAGATAAAACACATATTTTTAGTTATTGCCTCAATTTTTAAAAAGAAGATATGTAGAGGTGTGTGTCCAAAAAATTGAATGACCAATCATTCTAAATAAAACTATAATCAAACATCCACACTAGCCTACATGATATAAGAAATTATAGTTCATCCTAATTCCTCTAACTAATCTATTAGTTAAAAACCCTTTAAATATTCTATATTGCACACTATAGTTCTTTCTAGACTCTTACTGTTTTTCCTTTTTCTTACAATGTTTATTGTTTGTGGTTTTTGTCAATTTTTTAGCAAAATTAGACATTTTCTACAAGTGAAGTTTTTGAAATCATTACACTATTGTAAACTAGTTGTTTGGATAAATTAGTCAAAATGATATTTTAGGTGCCAAAATCTACATCTCTCTGAATTAACCTTTAAAAACATCAATACATTTTTTGAGTCTATCTATTGATTTCTCTTTGGAAAACTTAGTTCACACATTTCAAACTCTATGAATCCTCCATAATATATTGCATTACATTAGTTTTTTAAAATCTATTTTTAGTGTTTAAAAATTAATTCTCTATTTTTTTCATTTTGAGAATAATTATGGTCAATTTATTATTTCTTTCCAATGACAGAGAACTATTTCCAAGGATTCCCCTAAACTTTGGCAACCAATAATGTTTCACTTTTTTAAAACATTCTCTCCTTTTAAAGTTTATTTTGCTCAAGTTGCATGAATTTTAGACTATATATTTATTATATCAATCAAATATATTTTTCCTCTGTTGTGATTGAATATTCTAGTGGTTACAAATGGTGGAGGTTTAAATGTTAGTATTCCGATGTAGGAGAAGGCATGATGATTCAAGACTGAGGCGTTGGGGTTTTCAATTCTGACATGACACTCTATCCCACCGCTCTTGCTATGCTAGTCCTTTGTCCACCCATCACTTTTTCTTTTGCTTTCAAAACTTTTGCATGCCTAATGATTCATTTATTTTGAAGATGGAGTTGTTGGCAGTTGTGAAAGTTCTTGCATGGAAAGACTGTGTGTGAAGTTAATATATGGGCAAGTGTTGCACTTGATGCTTGTGCATGCTTGATAACGTCCCAAACACAAATGTGCTTATTTTTTCCATTACGAGGAATATTGTGTCAGTTTCAACAATCCTATAATTGCATTTGTGTTGGAGGTGTATGATGGTTTAAGAAATTCAAGATTCTAATAGATGTTGGAGGAGGAGTAGGCTCTATAAAATTTATGATTGCAAATGCATATCCTGACATTGACGACATTGATTATGTTCTTCCACATGTTATGAGAACTTACGTCCCTTAACAAGGTCTCTAATCATCACCATCTCTAGATGTTATAGATGAATAGGTTCATGGTCTTCAAGTTCAAAAAACAACAGGTTTCAAACTTATTTCATAGCAAGTGTTATTGTTACTTTACAAGTTGAGATTAGTGCATCGAGTCTTGGTCATTCTTGAATCATTTATATTTTATTGTCCTTTGAATCTGTTTCATAATTCGTTTGATATAACGTTAAACATATAGGTCTTCAACAAAATAAGCATTTGTAAACGTTGAAGAATTTCTTCCACAACCTTTAAATTTTTTTCGCTTTTCATGAAACATAAATAGGATTTAAGTCACAATTTCTTTGATATGCTGTTTTTTTTCACGTTTTCAACTCATACGCATAGAAATGAAATTTTCAACAACAATTTTTTTTCCTTTAAATAATTTTTATATGGAATCTGAATTACCTCTTTTAAAATAGGTTTCACATAGTTTTTATCACTCCAACATCCCCTTTGGAATGTTTCGCAAATATCATATAATAAAATTGATACACATCACTTCTTTCAATTTAATTACAAAACTTCACTAAAATTTTATTCAAAACAAATTGATAAAAACTAAAATATTTTATTGTATTGCATCAGTGGCCAACAGTTTAACTAGCTGTATGCAAATTCTTATGCACACCTCCATAACTGAAGGCTCGGACTTAGGATCCTGGTCTATCCTTAGACCTGTTGCAAACTGTAACAATTTTCTTGCATCCTCCTATACTTTGGTTGAATCATACGCTTGCTAGGCTAAACGGTTTTCCATTGTAACTCATGTAGCTGCAACTTTTAATAATTCCTAATCCAATGATTCTTCACACACAAATCAGAGATTGGTTTCCTCCACTGGTTTATGGTTGAAAAATAAATCACTAGTGTCATCAAGAACTAAAAAAATACACCAGTTTTTTATGGTTGGGATTATTAAAAAAGAGATGTATTAAAAAACAAACCTACCTGCAAATATTTTTTCTCTGGCAGGATACAGAGACCATACGATATATATAACCTATGATTATGGTGATGCTGAGCGATATGAGTAACTTTTGGGGTTTTCTCCATCAGTCTCTTTTCTTGTTGTTTTCCATCTTTCACATTGCAGGCAACAAAGCTTCTGATTAGGTAAATTTCAGAAAAGAAAGCTTATGATTAAGTTTTCTTTCCCCAAGATGAAAGAGCTTCCACAAGTCTCACCTGGTGCAACCAAAATAGCATAGGTGAAAATATTTTAGAAACACTGCATTGTGAATGAGGCCATTTGCATTCGACTCTCTAAAATAATTTTTTTACAATGCCATTGTAAGGAATTTTTATGAGTTTTCTAATAACTTTCTTTCAAAACTTTTCAATACTTGTCTTAGCAACATTTTTAATTCCAAGATTAAGCATTTAGACTTTCCATTTTTATCATATGTTGGGTCAATCAGCTCTAAGCATTCAACATTTGTGCATTAGCAATCAAATATGCAATACTTTTGAATATTTCTCTTGGCAACATTTTTAGTTTCAAGTTTTAGCATTTATATATAATTTCTTTGTTTATCATACATCGCTTCAATCAACTCTATGCATTTAACATTTTTGCATCATATTTTTCACATTTTCCCTATGTTTTTCTCATTATTAGCATATTTGGAACTAGAGATTGACAAATCATCTGTTCTCATTCTTAGCATTTTTGGAACTAGGGATTGATATATCAAACATCAACCTTGTCCACCTACACTGATGGATATTTTCCTGGGGGCCTTCACTCTCCTTTTTGGTACTTTTGCAGTGGCATATCCTTCATTTATGATCACTGAAATATTCCTAGTTTGAATATATATCTTTTGCCTTGAAATGAAACCTTGACTTTGATTTTTCATTTATTAAATGAAGTTTGAATATGTTAAAATTAAAAATAATTTGGACTAGTGAAAAATACATTGATGTTAAAACACCAATAAAGCATGTGTAATTATCTACTTAGTCTTATATCATATTAAGAGTAATTAAAAAGGGTGAATTTAATAGATATGATTTCAGGATGCACCCTTGTAGAATTCTTAGCAAGGTAGAATCTTCTCAAATTGTTTTTAATGCTTGGTAATCTATTGGATCATTAAATAAATTTTAACATTTTGTAGCATTTGGTTGATGCACCCTTGTAGAATTATTAGCAAGGTAGAAATTCTTAACCAAACCTTTTCATGTGTAGGTGTTATTCAGTAGTTTAGGCTACATTTTACTTTGTTTTCTAATATCGTAATAATATGCTCATGTAGTGACTTTTTAGCCTATAGGCTATAACTAAGAGAGATATATATGCCTCTGGTTAGTTGATCCAAATTCAAAACATTAGTACTTACATTAGCACGTTCCAAGATTTTAATGCCATAGGATCTTTAGCATTTCTGGTAAGTCTATTTTTACTATTTTCTATAGAGAAATTTAAGATTGTACAGTACTCTATTTTATTGTTTAGGAAATTCTTCTACATGGCTTAACCTCAGCATAATTGTTGCACCTAAGAGAAATAATATATTTGGGTAATTTATCTAATTTCAGCACTTATATTTTCTATGGAGGATGCATTTACAATAAAAATTGCGCACTTTTCATGGAAGACAGAGTTTTAAAAGTATTTATTGGAAGATTAGAATTTTGAAAGATTACACAACTTCGACGTAGATGTCATGATAGAAGAATTCTATTAAAAAAGTGTAAAGTGTTGGTGAACAAATTTTCAATGGTCTCATGAAATTCAACATAAAAAAAATTCTTGAATATAATTCACTTCCATCTCTCTAGTTTTTATCCTTTTTATAAAATCTCTTCAAATTCTCAAAAAAATTTCCTATCTAGTTTTCATTTTCTTGAATATAATTCACTTCCATCTCTATTGTCAATGTTTTCTTATCTAGTTTTATATTCTTTTCTTACCACCTTAGTGGATAGTTTGTTTCTTACCACCTTTGTAGATAGGCATTGTTTTTCTTGCACTTGGTAGGAACTATGCTACATTGCAGTTCTTGTTACAAAGGTATTGAAAAAATATTTTTATGTTGAGGACATTGTAACAAATTTTCTTCACAACTTATGGCATTCAAATACATATCAGTGTTCTTATTATGATTTATAGGTTTAAATTCTTAGTGTTAGTTTACTTGGTGAATTATTTTATTTTTTAAATTTATATTTTAATTAAAGTAGATTAAATTTAATTATAACATGTTAGTGAATTGATAGTTCTTGCTTGAAATGGCTTTATTTTATTCAAACAAATTACCTTTTTTTTCCAAGACCAAACTTCTTTAAATTCTATTTTAGTGTAAATATGAAGTTTAGGATAGGTTTGTTCATAGCCTACATCCAAATGATTATTTTTATGTTGTTTCTACATTCAAACATTGGTTTCTCATCAATATTATTTAACTTTTAGATATCTTTTATTGTATTTTGTAAACCTTGCACAAAAAGAAAGAGCATTCAACATAAATTCGTTGATTTGTATTGAACATTCACAAAGAAGCTTAAAATTTTGCTTATATCATATAGTTAAACAATTGAATTAATTAATTAATTTAAATAAAGATAGGTGTTCACGTTTATATTCAATGCCACTATAAACACTTTGCAGTGAAATTTAGTGAAAATTATAGAAAATGTCATATTATTACATATGAAAAATTCAATCATGAAAACTTAAAATCAACCACTCTTTCTAATATCATCTTACTAGTTAGCATGATTAAAAAAAAAAGTGTGATCTTAGAAAAGGAAGGCTTTTTTGTGTGGAAAAAATTGCATTAATTTCTGAAAAATCCCTACATTCACAATTAGTGTGAATAGTGTCTCACTTGTTAAACAATAATTAATAAAGGCTTGAAGAAATATCAAGTTGATACCATGTATTAACTAGAGTAGGTGATAGGTTGGTACAAAACTAAGGAGAATGAATCCACCTAATAGAGAAATTAAAAGTGGCAAAAAGATACCTACGCAAAAAGAAACAAACATCAACATGGAAACACCCCATCCTTTGCCATGGATGCTACTAGGGTTCCACCTAGCAAAATAATGGAAGAAACAAACATAAAAAGGCTAGAGGGTAAGGAAGAAGACCATAGAAAGGAGTAAACCCTAGCCAACCATTATACCATAACACATAACACTAGAATCAAAGATGTGGTATGAAAGACAAAGAAGGCAACAAAGGAGAAGGAGGATGACATGTACCATTAGAAAATTAAATTTAAAAAATTGATCATCTTTAAAAATATATATATAATAATATAGGACCATTTCAAGGATCACAACTTGTTTCTAAATGGATGTGTATGAGAAGCCCAATGAAGAATATTATCAATTGGTAGGTCAAGCAATGAAATGGATGGGTACATTCATGAGCTATTATCGAAGGTTATTTGCTCATAGATTACATAAATTAGACTCTTAAGAGAGAAATTTTATTATGAAACCTTTATTCTTTGAAGATTTTGTTTTTATTAGATGAATTAGAAGACCCATTTTTTACCCTATCAATCATATAATTAAAATCTTTCTCAAATAGGTGACATTGAGAATAATGCCTGATAAATAATGGAACCTAGTTTCCTAGGTTCTAGTTGATGGTTGTATAATATAATACTATTTGAATTCCATCTCTATTTTAGAACCGAATATGAAAGTTTCTTCTCATCCAGCTCCTTGTGAAGAATCTATGGGATCATAAATAGTGAGGTCCTAGAAATCAATCAGTATTGACTCATTACACATATTAGTTATTCAAAAACTTGAGAAGGCACGAGGATCTCCCATTAGCATAGAGGGAAAAAGTTCTTTTGCAATAAGATGTTGAGGAAAAAATACAGGTAGATCTAGATGTATATTTTTTCTTTGTAGAAAACCTAAATATTAACACTGAAAAAGGTAGATGTACACACTAGGTAGAGATGGATATAATTGAAAATTGGGGTGGATGCATCCTTGGTGAAGTATACAATGGATGTTTCTCAAATAATCTATAAAGAAATTTTGAAAATGCACAAACATTCCCTAATCTAATAGCTCGTATCAAAACAAGGAGAAAAGTAAAATAATATGAAAATAACTCCTTATAGAGAAATAAAATTACAAGAAAGAAAAAATATTATAACTAGGAGCTATTATTTGAGGACCAAAAAGTGGGAGTTGGAAAAACCATTAGAAAATCAAAATATGATAGACAAGCATACATCTAACTCGATTGGTTAACATTCAACACAAAAGTAACATAACATTATATATATATATATACATATATATATATATATATATATATATATATATATATATATATATATATATATATGTATATATATACATATACATATATATATATATATACATATACATATATATATATATATAGATATATATATATGTATATATACATATACATATATATATATGTATATATATATATATATATATGTATATATATATATATATGTATATGTATATATATACATATATATATATATACATATATATATATATATATATACATATATATATATGTATATATATATATATATGTATATGTATATATATATATATATATGTACATATATGTATGTACATGTATATATATATGTACATGTATATATATATATATGTACATGTATATATATATGTACATGTATATATACATACATATGTATATATATATATACATGTACATATATATATGTATATATATACATATGTATATATACACATACATATATGTACATATATATATATACATATGTATATATATATATATATGTA
>CM053790.1:264312460-264489960 GCA_028749045.1 Cupressus sempervirens
AGCTTTTCTGTTATTGGCTTTTGTCTTTTATGATAGACATTTGTCAGTATCTTTTAGAAGACACATGTCACCTTCTTTTAGCCTACAGCTTGTTGCATCTCACACTATTTAAGTGAGATTCCAAGGCTAAAGAATGGTCCGAATTCTAATTTTCTAAGTGATATACTTAGTCTGTCTTTGGTCCAAATTTTCGAAAGCAAGTTTATGATGTATTTTCTCTTTCAATTCTCTGAGAATACATGAATATGGAATGAGTTGTGTTTCTTTCTAAAGGTCATTCTGAGTCTATTGTAAATGATATACCATTTTCAAAGAAAATGAATACAAATTGGGAACTGTCCCCATATCAGTTCTTTCTGAATCTTGTCTCCTTCTAATTACTTGGTTGTCTTGATATTATATAAGTAAAGGCTTGTGCAATTGAATGCAATCTAGTTAGGTTGTATATCTGTTTATCACTGCTGTTAATTCAATGGATTAAATAAAAGCTTTGATGAATGTGATAAGGTTTCTTTAGTAATGGAAAGGGTTTTGAATGATAAATTATGATAAGAATTGCTGATAGAATTTGTTGTAAGGAAACAAGTTAGATCTAAGAATTTTCTACAGACTTTGAACCCCAATGGATTAGGCGATGATCAAATTGATTCAACTGAAGGAGAAGTATGTCACAAATGGTTGTCAAAAATGCAGAATTGAATCAATTTTACTTTTACTTCTTGTAGATCTCCAAAGCTGGCCAGCACTTGTCTGCATGGAATGTTTTAGTTTCAGTTAGTCACTATTGTTAAGAACATCTGTAGATCTATAGAAGAAATTTTTGCCATATCTGTTATATGGGATGTGTTAATCAAGTTATTAAAGAATTATGTATGTGTTTGAGGATTTTGAAATGAGAATTAGAATGAAACTAAAAATAATCCGCATACAATTTTCCCAGTCTTGAATCATCCTTGGGTATACCCACCCTAGTTTTGCAAAGCCAAAAGAGTAGAAAACCACCTTTGGTTTTGTAGAAGTTGGGTCCAAATGTTTTACACATGAAATTGTTAACAAGAATTGGTTGACCTTTATATTGTATGAGTATTATCATCTTGGTATTAAGCATTTTGTTGCTTAGTAGTTTTAGTCCTTTTAA
Organism: Cupressus sempervirens; assembly: GCA_028749045.1. Lineage (NCBI taxonomy): Eukaryota > Viridiplantae > Streptophyta > Pinopsida > Cupressales > Cupressaceae > Cupressus > Cupressus sempervirens. The sequence continues at coordinate 264,313,599 of CM053790.1, forward strand.
AAACACTAACAAAATGGCGACTCTGTTGGGGAGTTGTCCAACACATCTGTGAAGAAAGTACTGCAGTTTCTTTGGTTTTGTTGTGTACATGTGTGTCAAGTTGTCCAAGTTTTGCCCATGGTTTTAAGGGAATCTTTTAGTGACAAACCTTGAGAATTTAAAGAAGATAAAGCCCAAGTACCGTAGCTACACACTGACGTATTCAGTTTATCCAAGTGTCTTATCTACCAAGCAAGAGTTGGAGTCTTATAGCATCAGTGATTGATCTATCTATGCTAGATATTTTTGCTCCTACTTGTGTGTTGTTTTCTTTGAGTTAGCATTAAGTGTCTTTGTGTATTTTTCTTAGAATAGGGTGGTGACTTAGTCAAGGTTTTGAAGCTAGTGCTTATTTTAACAAAAGGTAAATATGGTTGACAAGAGAAAGAACACAAGAGCTTACATGAGAGCCAATCCTGATGTATCAATGTATACTGATCTACCCCAAGGTGGTAGGAAGAACCAAAATAAGAAAAAGATAGATCCAAATCCCACCTGGAAACCTAGAGGCAATGCATCCATCAATTCTCAGTATCAACCAGTATTAGGAAGAGAGTCTTCTTCACTTAGTTTTGAATCCAAAACTACAAGGCTCTTAGGAGGTATTCTTAGTACCCCATTACCAGATGAGAGAGTATTTTAGGACAAAGATGTGTCCACAGTTGGAATTGCTTCATCAAGGCCAGATCCTATAGCAGATATGAACTATAGGCTAGGATTTAGGAGTTCATTTGATAATCCTTTTAATCCCAGAGTAGCCCCATACGTGGAACCAAATCTTATAGATCTGGACGATCCTACTGATTCAAAAACTACTTCTGCAGATCCTAAAGAAGTGTATTCTGAGATAGGAGTTTTGAAGAAATGAATTGCTGAGGAAGATGCCAAATGCATTCGTCTTGAAAAAGAAAAGGAACAAGCCACCTTGGATGCCATAATATAAAGGGATGCTCTACTAAGAAGGATGTCTTCTTTGAAGGAGCAGAATAAAAAGTTAGAAGAAAATACCACAGCTCTCCATACTAATGTATTTGGAGATGTAGACAATCTGAGAGCTAAAGTTCAGGAACAAGAAAAATGCCTGAATCAAAGGCAAGAACCAGTCATTGCTCAAGTCCAAGCCTATAAACTTGTTCAAGTGGACCCTGTAGAGCCCATCGCAAAAGCTCTAGATAAAGGGAAAGGCAAAGCTATAGGAATCCAAATAAATGAACCTCAAGCTCTACCAAGAAAACCCATACAACCCTCCATGTCAAAATTAGATTTAGATCTGGAGAAGGCAAGAAAAGAGAAGGAAGATCTTGCAAAAGGGCTTGAGAAGATTGAAAATGAAGCTCAAGCTACAGAAACTAGGAGAAAAATCCAATTCATAAAATCTAATTCTGCATTTGCTTCATGGCCCAATTTGTCTATCCCACTTGCAATTCCTACACCAGCTAGTGGTCCAATAATCTAAACTCAGGGAATACCCCAATCTGCTCCTGCCTCATCTTCCACTATTGGCACCCAAGTCCCATTTGTCCCACCTCAACAATCTCAAGCTGCTCCTCTAAGTCAAGCTAATATAGCTAGTACCTCAAATGTTCCTAGTTTCCAAAAGAAATTTGTATACCTAGAAAAGTATAGACAAATATCATTTGCTGGTATTCTTGGTGCTCCACATCCCATATCGTTTGATTTAAGAGACAAAATGGTTAAGTTCTCTAGGAATAATGATGTTACTGGTGAAGAACATTTGAGAATTTTCATTGATATGTTGAATGATTATGAGGTTGAACATGAAGATATGGTAATGAAATTGTTTGTGCATTCACTAACTGAAGATACAAGGGATTGGTTTAGGAGGTTTCCTGATGACAGTATCACCTCATGGAATGACTTGGAGAAATTATTCAAGCAGCAATATGGAGACAACACTAATGCAAGATTCATGTTAAATGAATTCAACAACATCAAGAAGAATCCAAATGAGTCCACATTTGATTTCAATGTAAGATTCCAGAAAGGTATGTATAGATTATTTCAAGTTATGAGGTTGAATGAAGATGTCTGTCTCACAACATATTTCAATGCTTTTGATAGCAAAATGGCTTATCAATTGAGGGATAAGGATCCCAAGACTTTAAGGGATGCCTATAAAATTGTAGTAAATATAGAGAATAATAGGACAAGTTTCTTCTAATATGCAAGTAGATGTTCCAGAATCTTAATGAACAGTGTTTTTACTACCCAAGAATTTCTACCATTTTCTTGTGCATGTGACAAGTATCTCCGAGAATAATCTTATGCAAGCATAATAATCTGCAACAGTTCTACCAATTGCTTGGTGTTCACGTCATAGCAAGGGCACCTCCAATAGTAATTCTCGAGAGATCTAATCGTGATGAATTAAAGCTATCCTTTCTGACACTTAATTAATTCACATTTATCACTTCTGACACATGATTAATTCATTCTTATCTTTAAAAAAAAAAAAATTGAAATTAGATAAAACAATTAAAGCCCAAGAAATTAAGTAGTGACCAATTATAAAATAGAAATTTATCTACAAAAATTGATTTAAAAATGTAACTTCTAAAACTTTATCTTACTGTATCTTATTTTCATTTAAACTAATTGTGAGGAGGGCGAATGAAAACATTAGTTCTAAGGCAAAGACTAATAATGAATCCCCATGAGGTGAGTTTAGTGTCTTTATGTGTTGCCAAAGATCCATAATTTAGAGACGGTTAATGTATGGCATTGTTGATGAACATTTCAGATAATTCCGAAGCATAAGAGGGACATATTGAAAAATTTGTAAATAAAGTTATTAACGAGACTAAACCCCACTAGATAAACATGTAATACCAATAGTAACAATCATCGAAAAATACATGTTGCATCAACTAAACCTTGAACTTACCAATGCTAAAGACAATACATTAAGAAAGAATCCAAGATGACAACCATAGACGACAACGGTTATATGAAGCCATGATATTAATTTTCACCAATGATACTTGACATAGATTGGATTGGAAAATATTAACATTAGGGATAAATTTTGAAAATAGATGGAAGACAAACAACCTAGTGGACAAAAGGACATTTCCAAGTATCAATTGATTGAAATGATGACAGATCGATAATTATATTTGTGCAAGACAAGGTAGTTCTCGTCCAAGGAATCTCCTAAAAATCCTTTTTATATCTATATAAAATAGGAAAAATTTGTGAGATTAGGAAAACCTTTCTTGTAATTTTATATGTGGAAAATATCGAGAGGATTCTGTTTGCACCGAACACCTTAACTCGCACACTAAAATTATATGTATGACACGTGGAATATTTTTGTTTAACACCAACGTAGAGGAAAACCATTTGTTAATAATAATAATAACAAGACCTTTGACTTATTCATTCACCCATCAAAAAGAGAAACGAGTGAGGTTAGAGTATTTTAATGTCTTAAAGAAAAGTATTTTAATGTTAGAAAATAAAGGAAATTTAATGTTCTTGTGTTTGTCTAGTGTCTAGAACACTAAGAAACATGAAAATTGTTATTATCATATATATAATAATGAATGTTTTACTATTTATGAGGGATTAAAAATTGGTAGTATCATAAATAATACATGTAACGATGTCAATTAGAGATAAACAATTATCTAACAATAGACAATAGGAAATCAATCACATTTTAAATAAACATATCATTTAATGTTCTTGTGTTTGTCTAGTGCCTAGAACACTATGAAACATGAAAATTGTTATTATCATATATATAATAATCAATGCTTTATTACTATTTATGAGGGATTAGAAATTGGGAGTATTACAATAATATATGTAGTGATATTAATTAGAGACAAACAATTATCTAACAATAGACAATAGGTACAATCACATTTTAAATAAACATATATCAATTATGTATTTGTGAGATGGACTTGGTATCATCAAATAATTGGATGTTGTCAATTAAGTCATGGAAATGTTAGTTTAATGAGCTACTTTAGTTATTATCAAATGATTTTTAATTCTATTCCCCCTCAGTCAAAGAAAGGTTAGTTAATGAGTTGTTTTTTCTATTTTTATTTTGAAGTATTAGAAGTTTTTATATTAGATTGTGAAGATTTAGGTGGTTGAAAACATTTGAGGAAAAAAATAAAGTTATATGAAAGTATCAAATGCTAGTAGTTTTTTCATTATTTATCATAAGCATTGAACTTATTAATATTAGAGCTAATGTAAATATGCCATGTCAATCTAATGAACATATTATTGAAAACTTCATAATTATCTTGAATTTTTTTAATCTAAACTAAGATGAATGTTCCTTTAATAAAGAAAATTAAAGAATTGGAATGTGAAGTGTTTTGACTATTCAATAACACTTTTTGGCATTGGGTTTTGTGATTGAGTCCTAAAGAACTATAGAGGTTTTTGAAATTGGAGTGGGTTTGAATGATGCATCTCAAGTTGGATTTCTTTTTCTCCCTTTGTCTCCTTGCTCTTGCTTCCGTTGAATCTTCGTAGAACTTGAGGTATTGATTGAACTTATTCATTGCATTATTTAGCTAATAAAACATGTCTATTTATATGTTATCATGGTGTATTATATTTGTACATTCATTTCATATAGTTATTTAAAGGTTTTGAGTTCTTTTTGGTGAAAATAGATATGTATTTTCTTATGGTATTTTGCCACTAGTTTTTAGAGATATATTATTTTCTGTTAGAGGGTTGTTGGTAACTAGAGGAAAAGAATATTGTATTATGATATCTTCCATGTGGTCTTTTCTATGCTTTCTTTTACATACTACATATTTTTATTTTTATTTTAATGTGCTTGATTTAGGTTTTTCTAACCAATTGACCGCTTACTTGATCTTTCAAGCTCCCAATTGTTGTTTAAGATGTTGGAGGCATATCAAATTATTATGTAATTTATACCATTTATATTTAGCATTGAAAATACTTTTAAAGTCATATGTTTATAGTCTTTGTGCCTTTTGATTATTTATATGTTAAGATGTTTATATGATGAGTTAGGGCCTTGTTTAAACTAGGGGTATAAAACCCTAGGAATTTTGTTCCCTAAGATTTTATATGATTTATGTTTTGGATTTATGAGTCGGGTAGAAACCCTAGGTGAGTGGATCATTATAGATTATGGGGCCCAGAAGCAGATGCCAAAGGATCCTATGTGTTAGAGACCAAAGCCCTATGTAGGTTGTCTCTACATGTGAGTTAGTTAATAAGTGATAAAATTAATTAAACATATGGATTATCAGGGTTTGGGATTTTATATTAATTTGGTAATAGGGATGTATTGTTGGATTACTCACAGAGAAAATGTTCTATGCAAGAGGACAATCTTTGACTCAAGGGAATGGTCCCAACACTACAAGACCATACATGTCCTATTAGAGTACTTGGGGAGAAAACATTATGAGTAGGAGGATGGTCTTTGGCTCAACGAAAGGATCCCAACATTATAGGGATGTACACCAATACCCACCTAGATGTGATTGAACCCCTCACACTACTTTTTCCTCCGATTGTCCATTTGCCTTGTGATTTCATTTTTGGCATTAAATTTTGTGTGGCTTTATGACATCTTTCTAAGTTGGTTTTTGGGGTATAAGCCTTAGAATATCTTAGAACTTGTGTGGATCATGGTCTTATCTCCTAAGTTGGGGGAGTGAACCACTTAGGGTCCATTTGGATTGTGGATTTGAGTAGGAATTAGAATTCAAAATTCTCAAAAATTCCTAATCCACTATTTGGGTCTACAAAATGGGAATTGCAATTTAAAGAAATGTGGCTTTGATAGATCCCCATTTGACCCCCAAAACAAGAATTCCATCTCCTCTCAAAATACTTGTTATTTAGAATCCACATTTTAAATCCCATTTTCCCAAAATGAAGATTTCAAATAAAGTGAAATTTATTTGCATTTGACATTTGGACACCCATTTTTGTAGCTCCATAGAAAGCATAAGCTCTTCACATCCAAATTTACCCTAGATATTGACATCTAGAGAAGCAAGAGTGTCAACCATGGTTACAAATTCCCCCATTAGAATATTGGAAATATGGATAGGATTATAAAAAAAAATTCAATCACATAATAGAACAACAAATTGGTTTCTTACCTATACACTATACAATAGACAAGTTTGGAAGATCTAGAACATAAAACACTATACATTTTAGCATTTAACTTTTTCATTGCACTCAAGATGTCTTATTCAATTCATCTTCCACTCTCTAATTTGACACAAATATGGATCGTACAATTCATTTCCATTTTACATTCTAGTAGATGTCTTATTCAATTCATCTTCCACTCTCTAATTTGACTCAAATATGGATCGTACAATTCATTTCCATTTTACATTCTAGTTTAAGTTTGATGGAATAAAATATATTTGTGTTCAAGATCCCTATGTTCTTATATGATGTTCTTTAGGGACTTTGGGCTTCCCGAATGGCCTATAAAATTAATGAGTTCTTAGCCTTTGTGAGGACTCCTTTCTTTGTTATGTGTTGATTTTCTTAAAATAAATTTGGGTTGGATTTTCTTTCCAATGTATTGATGGTGTCATCTTTAATACAAACTAAAATTTGAGATTAAGATATAAAGAAAGGGATATATATACATGGAGCAATGTACCCATGTGTGTTGGTATAGAAGAATTCACTTTGGGATTACCTCTGGCATAGGCTTGGATAAATTTAGCAAACTCATAATTTGTAACACAAGCCTGGTAATCTGAATCAAGCAAGATATTTGTAGATTTGATATCCCCATGAATGATTTGTGCCTTTTAATCATGGTGGAGATAGAAAAGTCCATTGCCAATTCCAAGAGCTATCTTGTAATGAGTAGGCTAGTCAATTAAGGCTCCTTCAAGAGTTTGAATCCCATGCAAAACCTCTCATAGGTTACCACTGGGTATGTACTCATATAGAAGATAGCATATTTGAATTACCATTGGTGAAACAATAGTAGAGCTTCTTGATGTTCTTGCATTAGATCATCCCCAAGGTCTCCACTTTTTCCTGTAGGCATTCTCTAAGATCATAAAAGTCAATGATTAAGCAATTTTTGTAGCTCCAAAGCTTCTTCATAGCCACTGATTCTGAATTACTGAGCTCGATTATGTACATAGTAACTTTTATATTTATCTTTTGAACCACATATTCATATTTTGAACCAAATATTTTTGGGTTTGAACCAAATAGTGTCAAAATAAATTTCAAAAAATGTAATCTAGTTTTCAAGTTCCAAAATCTTGCATCCAAGATTTTGAATGCCAATTCTCCAATCGTATTCTACAAACCAAATGTCCCCTTATGGATTCATGTGGTTGGGTGGTAGAATATTTTTGATGTACTACCAATTTTTCATGAATGGCTTTATATGGATCCTTGTTGAGAAGTTGATGATGATTGATTCTTGAAGTCTATTTGTTGCATTTCTTTGGAATAAATCTATGTAATATAGTAATATAAAATCTTGAAGAAAGAACAAGTTATATTTATGTGTATCATAAAATGAAAATATATGTAATAAAGGTAAAGGGCATCTCTAGGAGAAATAAAGGAAAATGTGAACATATTATATTCTAAAAGATGGATGAAGTTATGATGATACCATAACGGTGTATATTTTGTATATAGATTAATGTATTATGAAATAAAGAACCATGTACTCTTCGTAATTTTATTAGTGAATAGAATGTGATTTGGTTTACATGTATGGTTGATGGTTTAAATCTATTTCATGTATCTTTATTGAATGCTAAGTAGATACATTTAATTATAAGGACTAGGACATTAGTTCCTAATTTGGAAAGGGATATTAGGATGGATAATGCATTGACTCATAAGTAGATGTAATACTAATAGATAGATTAACTTAAATAATAAGGATGAGATGATAGAAAGGAAATTAGGTAATGTTATTAAGGGTGACATCGGGGAACCCATTAGGACTTTATATCCATGATTAAGTGAATTAGAAAGGAAAATATTTAAAAGAAAATTTAGTCACCAAACTATGTATCATTTCTTCTTATCCTTTTAGGTTCCCTAATGGGGCATTACATGAAAGATTTGAGAAAATACACAAAACAAATTCATGAAGCCCTCGAATACCTAATGTAGAAAAGATGTCACAGAGAACAAAAAGACAAGAAGAGGCAAGGGTTTTCTCTGAAAATATGCAAATTGTATTCTTAGATAAAGAAAAGATGTAGATTATTACAAAATATCAACCCTTATAAAAGGAGATCGAAACCAAAAAGTGTAACCTAAAAAGCTACAAAGGATAACCTAAAAGGTAAAAGCTATTTAATAATTACTAATTAATTATTAAATAGAGAATAAAAAAGGTGCATAAAGTGAAATCTTAAGAAGGGAGAAAAGGTAATTTAATAATGAAATTAAATTAACCTTTTCCTCTAACACCCCCCTTAAGATGAGCAACAATGCAGTTACAAACAATGCGGAAAGAGAAAGGAAACTACAATGCAATGTTGAAAGCAAATTTGGGTCCCAACAACAAGGCCTAATGAGATACCCAATCACAACCAAATCTCTATCAAATAGAGAAATAGAGAAAACCTAGTGGGAAAAACTCTACTCCAAAAAAAGATAGCTGAAAACTTGGTGAAGGGTTGTAGAATTCTCCAACTAGAGGATTGTTCCAGAAAATAGGAACAAAGAGCAATCATGAAGAAAACCACTAAAGCATGTAGAAGTTGCAAAGTTATGTCAAAAGTAACTGCTGATATGAAGAACCTCCACTGAAATAGAACATAACTAGGTAGAGAAGATTGTAATCTACATCAAATCAAGATGCACAAAAAGGCAAAAAACTGAACTTGAAGATATAGATGACATGAGACACCAAATCCTAAAGAGCTAATGAATTGAACATGGAAGCCTGCAACCAAAGTAGAAATGAAAAGAATATTTTCCATATGATAAATGATTCATCTCACCAAAATGCATGGAGACCTAGCCATTGCATCCACCTAGTACATAGGAACAAAAACTAAATACATAGCTCACTCCATCGAACCAAGGAAGCATGAGAAAAAATAGAAGAACCCCCCACTAATGTAGACAAGGGTGAGGTGATAGGTAACTGGGAAAGTGGGTCAATAACTCTTACAAAATAGAAAGAACCAAGAACATTGATAGCGAGGAAGAGCTACAAACACTTATAAAGGCATATGTCATCGACACATCATGAGGTTAATGTCATGGAAGGGACAATCACTTGACAAAGGAAGACGGCACTAAAAGGAAAAAAACTATCCCCTCATGGCAGTTTATGATGTAGTGTGAGTACCATAAGTCACAATGATGAGAAAGATCTCAAAAATGCAAGGAGTGGCACTTTATCTCAATGTTTTTGCATGAACATGCTTGCAAATAATATCAATCAATGATCAAAAAGGGAAAAGAGCTATTACAAAAAATAATACATCCCAAAAGAAGAAATATCATGCCACAAAAATGATCCCTAGACCCGAAACACCCAAGATACCCACCATAGTGAAATAAAGAAAAAAATGATAAAAAGAGCTTGGAGAAAAATATGGAAGACAAACTAGCATTTTTGGAAAGAGAACTAAACAAACTTTCCAAAAATACAACATTTTTGAAAAATAGAGATGGGATGCTCAAGATATGCCCTTTGGAGTGAAAAATAGAACATCCAACTTTGAATGCCCAAAAAGGCAACCAAACTACATCAAAACCCAAAAATTCCTATGCCAATTTCTCTATCTTAGAACTAGTTTTTTAGTGCTTCTTTTAGATTAAAAAAAGACATTTGTATGCTCAAATTATGACAAAAAAAGCTAATAAGGCCCCTAGAAATGCAAGAAAAAAATTATTTAAAAAAAAAACTTCTTAACACCCCTAAGTAGAGTAGAGGAGGAGCAGAGTGGAGGGAGGGAAAATCCACAAGTAGTTGTGGCGAGTAAGGGTGGCTCCACTGGTAGTAGCAGTGGGACGAGTGGCAGTAGCTAGTGGTAACTACAAAGGGTCATAGGAGCCGCAATAGTCTGCAGGACCACTAGTATTTACCACAACTACTAGTGGTTTTGGAGACTGCCAACATTTTTTTTAACCGCAGTGGCAAAAAAACTATTTTTTTCGTATTTTTTACAAAAACCTACCTTAGAGTGCATGCAGGAGGTCGTATAATCTTCTAGGAAAAATTATTTTGCCTCCTAAATCAACACTGTCCAAAATGGATGAAATTTATATGGAAATTGGGGTTTGACGCCTTTTGAATCCATTTGTAAGGTCGTTTGGCCTAAAGCCACTCCAAAAATTAGTAACCCCACTATTTTCTCAAGAAATACCTGAAAAAACTCTAGATCTGTGTTAGATTGTGGTGACTGATTAGGAAAGTACTGTACATACTTCATAAATAGTGGGGTTTGAGAAAATTTTTTTTTGGAAGTAGCCGACATGGTAGCCGACATATGGCCGACATGTTATAACCCTAAAGTTGTTTAATACTTGTATAAAAAGGGCTTAGGGTTGGGTATTTTTTATGTGTGGTGATACAAAATTGGTTCTTGCGGCGGTATTGAGCTGTAAGGGATTACGGATTGTAATCAGGTTGTAATCACTGGATTGTAATAAGATCGGACTTGTTGTTTGGTGGACGTAGCCCAGGGATTGGGTGAACCACGTTAAATCTTGGTGCCTTGTGCTCATTTCTGTGTGTTCTATTATTTTTTGTTATTGGTTATATTTGCATGTAGTTTTTTATTTCTGTCCGTGGTTTATCCTAACAAGTGGTATCAGAGCCTAGTTGTTTCTCAGTTATCCTCTGCAGGAAAGTCTCACAGTTAAGTGGGAGTCTCACAGTTGAGTGGGAGCAATGGCAGATGATGGTAAGCTGAGGGTTGATAGGTTTAATGGGTAGAACTTCCAGTTATGGAAGATGCAAATGGAAGACTATTTATATCAGAAGGATTTATGGAAGCCATTGGAAGGAAAAGCCAAGAATCAGGGAACTATGTCAGAGGCTGAATGGGATCTTTTGGATAGAAAGGCACTCGGAAGCATTCGGTTATGCTTGGCACCATCGATGGCATTTAATATTACAAAAGCAAAGACAACAGAAGATTTGATGAAAACCCTAGCGACACTGTATGAAAAGCCCTCCGCTTCAAATAAGGTATTTCTCATGAAGCGTTTATTTAATATGAAAATGGCAGAAGGTGGATCTGTTGCAGATCATTTAAATGAGTTTAATACTATTACTAGTCAATTATCTTCTGTGGGTATCAATTTTGATGAAGAAATTAGGGCTCTCTTGATTTTGCGTTCTTTGCCTGAAAGCTGGAATGGCTTGGTAATGGCGGTGAGTAATTCTGTTCCAGGATCAAGTACCCTAAAATATAATGATGTGATCGGTGTTATTTTAAGTGAGAAAACTCGTAGAAAATCCTCAGGTGGATCTACATTAGGAAGTGCTTTAAATGCACAAAGCTGGGGCAGAACGACTGAAAGAGGAAGTAACTTTGGAAATCGTGGAAAATCAAGAGGAAAGTCAAAGGGGAGGAGGTCTCAATCGAGAGGATCAAATGATTGCTAGTACTGTGGGAAACCAGGGCACAAAAAGAAAGATTGCTGGACTCGAAAGAAAAATGAAGGAGATAAATCAGATGGAGACAAAGAGGCAAATGTGGTAAGTAATAAATCTGAAGAGGATGCTTTTCTTCTGTCTTTAGAGAGTGTTGATGATTCATGGGTTTTAGATTTTGGTGCTTCTTTTCATGTTACACCTCATAGAGGTTATTTCATTGATTATGTCCAAGGGGATTTTGGGCTTGTTTATTTGGGGGATAATGAACCCTGTCAGATTGTTGGAAAGGGAAAAATTAAGATTAAGTTGCAGAATGGGAATCATTGGCTACTACATGAGGTAAGACATGTTCCAAAGCTGAGTAGGAATTTAATTTCAGCAGGGCAACTCGATGATGAGGGTTGTGTAATTACTTTTAATGATAAAAATTGGAAGGTTTCAAAAGGTTCCCTTGTAGTAGCAAAAGGTGTGAAAGTAGGCACCTTATATCTTTGTACAGGTCATATTGTTCCTTCTACTTTGATTGTTTCAGAGAAAAATGAATATTCAGGAACAATTACTGCAGTTGAGCAGGGAGAACAAATAGCTGCTGTAGATTCTGATACAGCGCTGTGGCACAATAGACTTGGGCACATGAGTGAGAAAGGTATGAAAGTACTTCATTCAAGGAAAGTTTTACCAGGTCTAAAATGTGTGAATATGGATTTCTGTGAAAGTTGTGTGTATGAAAAACAAAAGAGAGTGAGTTTTGTAAAGACAGGGAAGGAAAACAAAAAGGAGAAATTAGAGCTTGTGCATACAGATGTATGGGGACCGGCTCAGGTATCTTCCCTTGGTGGCTCTCATTATTATGTTACATTTATTGATGATGCAACTAGAAAAGTATGGGTTTATTTCCTTGGACAGAAATCTGATGTATTTCAAACTTTTAAGAAATGGAAATGCTTGGTTGAAAATGAGACTGGTAAGAAATTAAAATGTCTCAGATCTGATAATGGTGGTGAGTATTGCAGTCATGAATTTGAAGATTATTGCTCCACTAATGGTATTCGTAGACAAAAAACTGTTCCAAGGACTCCACAGGAAAATGGAGTGGCTGAACGCATGAACAGGACTATAATGGAGCGCGCAAGGAGCACGAGGTTGCATGCTGGGTTGCCCTTACACATGTGGGCGGAGGCTGTCAATACTGTAGTATATTTGATTAATAGAGGTCCCTCTACTCCTTTGGGCTGTGGTATTCCAGAGGAAGCATGGACTGGTAAGAAGGTGAGTTATTCTTTTCTCAAGACCTTCGGTTGTGAAGCTTTTGCTCATATAGACTCTGAAAATAGAACCAAGCTAGAAGTGAAATCAAAGAAATGTGTCTTTGTTGGATATGGCATTAATGAATTTGGCTATAGGCTTTGGGATTTTGAAAATCATAAAATTATAAGAAGCCGGGATGTCATATTCAATGAAAAAGTGTTGTACAAAGATCTGTTGCAGCAACATGAGAAGAAAGAAGATGATTATGTAGTGCTGGATGATACTCCAAACGCTGATGTTCCAGCCATTCCTCATGATGTGCAACAACTGCAACAACAAATACCACACACACCAGTGAATGTTAGATGGTCAACAAGGCCAATTAGACCTCCACAAAGGTTTTCTCCCTCTTTGTATTCTATTTTACTTACTGATGCTGGTGAACCTGAAAGTTATGATGAAGCTGTGCAGGTGGATACTAAGATTCAGTGGGAGTCTGCAATGAAAGATGAAATGGACTCTTTGCTGAAAAATAAGACATGGGATTTGTGCAAGTTGCCTGCAGGTAAAAAGGCTTTACAGAATAAATGGGTTTACAGGTTGAAAGAAGAGGAAGGAGGTAAGAAAAGATTTAAGGCCAGGTTAGTTGTAAAAGGATTTGCACAGAAAAAGGGAATTGATTTTGATGAGATATTTTCTCCTGTTGTTAAAATGACTTCTATTCGTACTGTTTTAAGTCTTGTGGCTACTGAAGATTTGCATTTAGAGCAGATGGATGTTAAAACAACCTTTCTTCATGGTGATTTGGATGAAGAAATATATATGGCTCAGCCACAGGGTTTTGAGGTCAAAGGTAAGGAGAACTTAGTGTGCAAATTGAAGAAAAGTTTATATGGCCTGAAGCAAGCACCTTGGCAATGGTATCTAAAATTTGACAGTTTTATGCATGAGCATGGATTTAACAGGTGTCATTCAGATTGCTGTGTTTATTTTAAGAGGTTGGATGATGATAGCTACATTATTTTATGTCTATATGTTGATGATATGCTTATAGCTGGGTCTAACATGCATCATATTAAGGGGCTAAAATGCTAGTTAGCACATGCATTTGCTATGAAGGATTTGGGGGCAGCAAAACAAATCCTTGGTATGAAGATTTGCAGAGATAGGAAGAACAGAACATTGACGCTATCTCAAGCTGATTATGTTGAGAAGGTGTTGCAACGTTTCTCTATGGAGAATGCTAAAGCTGTCAGCACACCTTTACCTGGTCATTTGAAATTGACTAAGGAGATGTGTCCCAAGACATAGGAAGAGGAGGATAAGATGTCCAAGGTACCCTATGCTTCAGCTGTAGGAAGTTTGATGTATGCTATGGTATGCACTAGGCCAGATATTGCACATGCAGTGGGAGTCGTTAGCAGGTATATGAGTCATCCAGGTTTTGAGCATTGGAATGCTATCAAGTGGATTCTCAGATATTTGAGAGGAACATCCAATAAGTGTTTACACTTTGGGGGCTCTACTACTGATTTACAGGGCTATGTTGACTCAGATTTGGCTGGGGATATTGATACCAGGCGGAGTACTACAGGTTATGTCTTTACTGTTGGTGGGGCAGCCGTGAGCTGGGTTTCTAGGCTACAAAAGATTAATGCTCTCTCCACTACAGAGGCAGAGTATGTTGCTGCTATAGAGGCAGCCAAAGAGATGATATGGCTTCATTTTTTCTTGGAAGAATTGGGACATCCTCAGAAGGATAATTATTTGTTCACAGATAGTCAGAGTGCCATTCATCTTGCTAAGAATTCAGCTCTACATTCTAAGACCAAACACATACAGTTGCGGTACCATTTCATTCGGTCAGTTTTGGAGGATGGACAGTTAAAGCTGGAGAAGATACATACCAATGAAAATCCAGCAGATATGTTGACAAAGGTTGTCACAAGGGAGAAACTGAACTCCTCTTCAGCTTCAGTTGGTCTTTTAGACTAAATGTGAATAAAAGAATAGCAGAGTCCAGGGTGGTTTGATCCAGTGGGAGCCCCATGTGGTAGTTGTATTGCTACAGGATCAGTCTCCAAGTGGGAGATTGTTGTTTATTGTGGAGCCTGATCAGTCCCCAAGTGGGAGATTGTTAGATTGTGGTGACTGGTCAGGAAAGTACTGTACATACTTCATAAATAGTGGGGTTCAAGAAAAAAAAAATTTGGAAGTAGCCGACATGGTAGCCGACATATTATGGCCGACATATGGCCGACATGTTATAACCGTAAAGCGGTTTAATACTTGTATAAAAAGGGCTTAGGGTTGGGTTTTTTTTATGTGTGGTGATACGAAATTGGTTCTTGCGGCGGTATTGAGCTGTAAGGGATTACGGATTGTAATCAGGTTGTAATCACTGGATTGTAATAAGATCGGACTTGCTGTTTGGTGGACGTAGCCCAGGGATTGGGTGAACCACGTTAAATCTTGGTGCCTTGTGTTCATTTCTGTGTGTTCTATTATTTTTTGTTATTGGTTATATTTGCATGTAGTTTTTTATTTCTCTCCATGGTTTATCCTAACAATCTGATTTATCAAACCCTCATTCTCCTTTTTCTTCAAATACTAAACAAGCTATAGTAGATTTGGCTTTGATACCATGAAGGATTTGAGAAAATACACAAAAAAAATCCATGAAAACCTTGAATACCAACATGTAGAAAACCTATCATAGAGAAGAAAAAGACAAGAGGAGGCAAGGGTTTGCTTTGAAAATATGCAAATTGTATTCTTACATAAAGAAAACATGTAGATTATTACAAAAGATCAATCATTATAAAAGGAGATCAAAACCCAAAAGGGTAAACTAAAAAGTTACAAAGGGCAACCTAAAAGTTAAAAGCTATTTAATAATTACTAATTAATTATTGAATAAAGAATGCAAAAGGTGCATAAAGAAAAATCTTAAGGGAGAGAAGGTATTTTAATTAATGAAATTAAATTAACCTTTTTCTCTAACATTACAAATAGGGTATTATCAAGCACAATCTCATAATATCTCTTCCACTTAGTTGAGGTATCTTACATATATATCTATATATATATATATATATATATATATATATATATATATATATATATATATATATATATATATATATATAAGTTTTAATTAGATTACAAGAAATAAAATTTTGATCTAAGTATTTAGAATAAATTGTACCTTCAAGATAATAGTAGTTCTCTAATTACATCCCTTAGTTCTCCAAATTACATAAATTTGAATTACTCCTAGAAGTCACTATTTTATTTATTACTAACACAAGAAATTTCCTGTTAGAGTTGGTCATGTTTTTCTCTTACACACTATTATAGCTAGCAATTTGCAAAACATCACTACATGTCATTTAGTTCACTTCATAGTAAAGGAAATGATTTAAAATAAATTTCTAATTGTAATTCATGAAATCTTACAAACACTTTCTTATTCTATACTCATATTTGAACCTAATGCAAGACAAGATTACCCCAACTTAATAAAACAATTTAGTCTTTACTAGAGTTTTTAGAGAGAGAGAGAGAGAGAGAGAGAGAGGGCGGGGGAGAGGTTGTTCAAAATAAAATAATAATATAATCTTTACAAAATATGTTTCAAAGCCAAAAAAATGTTAGGCTATTACCCTATACAAATATGTTACTCCTAAATCATAAATTAAAAGATAAGGGAAGAAATACACATACCCTAACAAATTCATCATCAAGATATAACACATTGTTTGTTGAAAATAATTGATTAAATGTGTATTGTCTCTGATGTTACACAAAATGTCATATCTTTTCTAGTTAGTGTATGTCAAGCTCACTAGTGTATGCCAAGCTCACTCAAGTGATGAAGACCATTTCCTCTATCTATCGAGCATTCCATGTTGGAATTATGATATATTTGTCATTAGTGCAAACACTTATTTAGTTTTGAATGCTTATCGAGCTCATCACTTAGTCTACAATGTATACCAAGCATTCAATGGTTACCTTATAAGTTCAACCCTAGGTAAACAGTTCTCACCGAGCATTCTAGAGGATACTGAGTGAATGGGCAGTTCAGTAGTGTTCACCGAGCAAAGCAAGGTAAATAAAGAGCTCAGTGTTCACTGAGAAAAGTAAGGTAATGAAGAACTCAGTGTTCACTGAGAAAAGCAAGGTAAATGAAGAACTCAGTGTTCACCAAGCAAAGCAAGGTAAATGAAAAACTTAGTGTTCATCGAGAAAAGCAAGGTAAATGAAGAACTCAATGTTCACCGAGCAAAGGAAGGTAAATAAAGGACTCAGTGTTCACTGAGCACAGGAAGGTAAATGAAGGACTTAGTGTTCATCGAGCACAGCAAGGTAAACAAAGAAGTTAGCTTCTACCGAGTGACACTATATCTATCGAGTCACCAATGGTTACCGAGTCCCAAGCAATATTGTGTGGCTAGTATGAACCGAGCCTCTACTTCTACCGAGTGCATGACAATGCCAAGTAATGTAGTAGATGCCGAGTATCAAAAGGTCATCGAGTCAGCTTGAGGAACTTGAGTTTTCTACTATTTGGCCAACTCAGTAATGTTTTGTTCACTTATGTTTTGGCCGACCTTGTAGTTGTAAATATTGGAATGGTATATATGTAATATATGATATCATTTTTAGTATGGTATGGTGTGTATAAATGAGAGTGATGTTCGCATATGAAGAAGGTATTGATATATATTGAGAAAAGTGAAAGCGAATTAGCAACAAAATAAAAGGAAATACAACAAGGTCAACATAGGAGCAAAAAAGTTATATCTATCACATCAAGTGATCAATGCAACAAGGATCTTATCAGCAAATAGTTGTAAACAGATCCATTGCTTCATCCTAACAGGCGAATCAGTTCATAAATCCTTTAACCGGGTGGACCTAAAATTCTTTTTGTAAATCTCCTAATAGAGTGCATACTTCATTATATGTTTGTAAATCCTCTAACAAGGTGGATCTAGCAGTCCTACTTGCTCCTAACAGGGCAGACCACCATAAGTGATTATTGTAAGCCTTAACAGGCCAACTTTATACTACAGTATTGAAGTTTTGTGGGTATCATCCCCACCCCAGTTTTACTTTCTATTTGAAAGGTTTTTGGGTCACCAAATCTCTGTGTACATGTGCAATGAATGTATGTTTCTTCAGATATGCAGTAGTTTAGATGAATGAATGGTGAATGGTTAAAATGTTGAATAGGATTAAAGTTTTTTAAGTTACTGATTCACCCCTCCCCTCTTAGTAACCTACCTTATCCTAAATATTTCCAATATTCCATTGTTTTCCTAGTTAAAAAGTTAGTGTCTACCAAGTTCACTTAGGTGTCAAAGAAAAATTCACAAAAGTTGAGTGTTAACCGAGCTCGCTCGGTTAATGAAAAAAAAGTTGGATGGAACCAATGTTAATCGAGATCAGTCGATTATGAAAGGAAGTTTTTGAAAATGTAGAGTTAACTGAGTTCACTTGGTTAACATAGGAAAATCATTTCTGAGTTAGTTTCTACCAAGCAGGGTTGGCTAACGAAGGATTTTCTTGTTTTGGCATATTAATCTTAATGGATTTCTTTGTTGGCTCTAGCCGACTGAGGAAATGAATATTAATTATTCTAAGTTGTATTCAAGATGACTTGATAATGCATAAGGTATTATAAGTATAAGATCAAGTTGAAGACTGAATGTGTGTAAGTGTATGGAAGAATAGAAGATGCTTAGAGGAAGCGAATCAAAAGGATAAGAATAAAATCGAGGTTGTGGAGTTGCAAAGATACATTCGATAAAAAAGGATCAAGTATACAAGCCAGAATTGAGATTTCTAATTATCAATTTAGTTGCATCATAAATCAGGTCATCTCATTATTACTTTCTAACCATCGTAGTAGTGATCTAAGTCTCTTAATAGAGTTGGCTTAACATCTATTTGTAAATCCTCTAACAAGGTAGTATTTCTATTGAAGTGTCTAAAGGCCTCCAACATGGCCACTCCTAATATGGTGATTAAATAATCTAATAGGATCACACCTAATAGTGTGTTTTGTAACTTTAATAGGGTTGGCTCCTAATAGGGCTCACTTCAGAAGAGTAAAAATCAGTAATTAGTTGCAATTGGTGGTTTTTCCCAAATTGAATTTCCACGTTAAATCTCGATTTCACTTGTGTTCATGTTATTTCTATCATGTGTATGCAACTAAGTTAATTAAGGTTAATTATAGATAGAATCTTAAGATTTTTATATTAAGCATTTACTAAGTTACAAAAGATTGTCAATATTAACTAAGTGCATGTGTGTTTTCTAAGAAGTGATGTTTTAATGAAGTTTATATTCTGTGTTGACATCTAAGGGACCTAAGATTTATTTTAGTGGTATGTGATTTAGCCCTCACCTCTTAGTTACTCCTCTTATATTTCCAACAATTGGTATCAGAGCTTCTTGGTGCTTGTAGAGGAGGTTTCAAGGACCTAAGCTAAAGATAAGGATGTCTTACATAAGAGAGATTCCCAAGATAAATAGAGATAACTTTGAGGCATGGCAAGAACTTATAAAGTTTCACATGGAAATCATCAGTGATTTGGGTTTAAAATACCTAGAAAATAATTACAAATCTCCCACTAGAACATTGACTATGGAATGAATTGATGAAAAGAAAAATCATAACATTATGATGATTGACATAGTATCAGCTCTTAACTATGTTTAATTTGATGAAGTCAAAGGATGAGCTACTGCTCATGATGTATGGACCAAACTGAAGTATATCTATGGAGGTGATGATAACATGAAAAGAGCCAAGGAAGAAAGCTTTAGAGGTTAGTTTGATTAGATGATGATGAAAGAAGATGAAAACATTACAATATATGTTGAGAGAATCAAAACTAGTGTCAGTGCTATCAAGGCTTTTGGAGGGAAAATTGAAGATGTGACAGTGGTAAGAAAGGTAATTATAACCATTCTTCCTATCTATGCAATCAAAGTGTCTTCTATTCAAGAAATGAGATGTGATCCAAATAACAAGATAGATTTGGATGCTTTAGTTGGAAGATTGATTGGATTTGAGCTAGTATAACTATGATAATTATACTCCTAGCTCTAGCAATCTTGGGTCTACATTTGAAGCCAAGTTATCAATCAAGAAGAAAGATAAAAATTCCAAAAGAAAATGATCTAAAAGTGAAGAGGAAGACATTGAAGCATTACTTGTAAGAAGGTATTCCAAAGGAAAATGAAAGTACAAAGGTTAAATTCCTATGGTCTAATTTTCATGTGAAGAAGTTTGACACATTACTACAAGATGTCCAAATAGAGAAGACAAAGATGAAAAGAAGCACAACAAAATACAAAAGAAAGAAAGATTTCAAGAACCTAAAGGACGACAAGGACAATGGTAAGAAATCTTATTTTATGGCTAAAGATTTAGATAGTAGTGAAGGTGATGAAATGGTCTACATTGTTGTAAAAGATGAATATGCTGATGAAGGAGATAAAATGGCACTTATCTCTCACATTAGAAAAAATGATACATGGATTATTGATAGTGGCTACTCACATCATATCACTGATGATAAAACAAAGTTTGAACATATGGAACATTATGATGGTGGAAGTGTAAGATTTGGAAACAATGAACCATATTACATAAAGGGAAAAGGTTGTATCTCACTAACCAATGAACTTAGATGTGATACCACTTATTAGGTTGAAGTACTAAAGAATAATCTATTGAGTGTGGCATAGTTGAATAACATTGGATTCAAGGTAGAATTCATGAATGGGTGTAATGAAATAAGTTGTACAATAGAAGAAATAATATGAAATATTATATAAATACTTGATAATAATTGAGAGTAATAGGTGACTTTTTGGGGGCAACCTCCAAATATCTCCAATGAGAACACACTTCACAATCTGATCTTGAAATAAGACTCACAACCTTCTATATATACCTAATTATGCTTACGTTGAATAGACACAACCCTACATAACACCTAGGTCAACCTACCTACCTAAATAATAATACAATAATAATTTAGCATGACTTAATTAAGGATTAAGATAGCCACAAGTTGACTATTCATAACCCTATATACACCAATATTAAGGGCATAGTATGCCCCCTCTCTTAAAATAAGCATTGTCCTCAATGCTAACCAAGTATGGATTCTTTTGAATGAACTCATCCTCCCATGTGGCCTCTTCAACTAGTAAGTTCTTCTATTGGATGAGATACTGACCGAGGGTTTTATTCCTCAGCTTCTTTGTGCATGTTTGAAGAAAAAACTTTGGCTCCAAAATTATTCTTCCTTCTTCATCAAGCTCTGGTAGTACTATTTGAGTAGGAATATTTTGCCAATTACCTTCTTCAAACAAGAAACATGAAAACCTGGATGTATCTTTGTTGTTGGTAGCAACTCAAGCTTTTAGGCAACAGTACCAATCTTTTGCATTATTTAGTATGGTCCTTAATATCTTGGAGAGAACTTATTATTATTTTTTTGATGCTTCATTGATATTTTTTTAGAAGGCTACAATCTCAAGAAGACCCAGTACTACGATGTTGGCCTGCTTGTTGTTTCATTCAATTTTGTTCTATAGCTAGATTCTCCTTGAGTCTTGAAAGTACCTATTATTAATGAAGCAAGTGGCTCTCTACTACCTAAACTCTTGGTGAAACCTTTAATGATGATGTGATGGAAGGAGGATGATATCCATGAAGTGGCAAAATGGAGACATTTTTTATGAGCTATGAAAAGAAGTATTGTACCACCATTCTGCAAGAGGTAGCCAATATACCCATTGAGATTTTTTTTTGAAGTGAAACAAAAAATATTTCCTTCCAAACAATTATTAACAACCTCAATTTTCCTATCTAATTAAGGATGATATGAAGAACTATGAGCCAATTGAGTACCCAAACATGAGAATAAATCTTTCCAAAAGTGACTAGTAAAGATAGGATCACGATCACTAACAGTAACCTTATGTGTACCATGTAGCTTTTGGATATTCTCCAAGAAAACTTTTTCCACTATACTTGTTGTAAAAGGATGTGATAATGCAATGACTGTGCATATTTAGTGAGGTGATCAACTAATACCATGATGAAATTATGGCCTTTAGATTTGGGAAGCCCTATGATGAAGTCAATGGATACCTCTTCCCAATGTTGGCTAGGAATAGATAAAGGTTTCAAGAGACTTGGTGCCTTAATTGTTTCCCCCTTATTTATTTGACAAACCAAACATTCAGCCATAAATTTTTGAACATCACCTTTTAACCCTTCCCCAAAAAAATCTTGCTTGACCTGATGATATGTCTTCAAAAATCTTGAATTATCACCAATTGGGGACTCATGTAGTTCTTTGAGAATCTTGTCTTTAAGAGTGGAATTCTTGTAGAGATACAAGCACTCTTTATACCAAATAATATCCCTCTTTAAACAAAACTTATCTGAACTACTAGTGTTACTTTTTATTTGTTGGATGAGATTACTTGTTGAAACATCATTTTTCCACTCTTCTTTGGCTTCTACCACCCAATTTTCTTGTAATGTTGAAAGGGCACACAATAAGGCTTTATCCTTTTCATCCTTCCTGGAAAGTGCATCGGCCACAATATTTTGCTTCCCTTTATTGTATATAATTTCAAAGTCATATCTGAACATATTAGTGACCCATTTTTGTTGCTCTTCTAAAGATACTCTTTGTTCCAAAAAGTATTTTAGGCTATCGTGATCTGTCTTAACCTCGAAGTGTCAACCCATTAAATAAGGCCTCCATTTTTCAACTGCATGAAGGATTGCTAGCATATCCTTCTCATAAATAGGGTTGAGTTGAATTTTACCTTTTAATTAATGATTCTCAAAAGAAATTGGTCAACCTTCTTACATTAGAATTGCTCCTATCCCATTTCTAGAAGCATCACATTCTACAATGAATTCCTTGGTGAAGTCCAGATTGGTAAACACCTAAGTTGTACACATAGCCTTCTTCAGTCGCTCAAATGCTACATTAATAGATTCATTCTAATGAAAAGAATCTTTCTTCAATAGAGTGGTAAGCGGTGTTGCTATATGACCATAATTCTTAACAAATCTTCTATAGTGCCCTGTCAATCCCAAGAAACCCTTGAGCTTTTTAATAGTTTTGGGATAGGCCATTCCATGATAGCCTTAATTTTGTTAGGGTCCACCTTTACTCCTTTTTGTGAAACTATGTGTTCCAGATACTCCACCTCCTTACGACCAAAATTACACTTGGATGGCTTAGCATAGAGTTGATGATCTTTGAGTAATTTTAATGCTCGATCTACATGCTACAAATTTTCTTCCCAAGTCTTGCTATAAATTAATACATCATCAAAAAAAACTAACACAAACTTTCTCAAGAACTTGTTAAAAATGGAATTAATCAAACTTTGGAATGTATATTGTGCATTGGTAAGACTAAATGGCATCACTAAAAATTTAGAATGACCCTCATGAGTTTAAAATGATGTCTTGCAAATATCTTTCTCCTTAATCTAAATTTTGTGATAACCCAATCTAATATCTAACTTGGTAAAATACATAGCTCCATTTGTTTCAACTAGAAGATCATTTATGACTGGAATAGGAAATTATCTTTAATGGTGTACTTATTGAGCACTCTATAATCTAGAAACATGTGCCAAGTTTCATCCTCCTTATGCACCATCATAATAGGTGAGGAGTAAGCACTTTGGCTATGTCTGATAATCCCTGCCTCTAGCATTTCCTCAATAATTTTTTCTATCTCACTTTTTTGTAGGTGTGCATACCTATAAGGCTTGATGTTTGGTGGTTGGCTCCCTAGAACTAGTTGTATGGAATGGTCATGATCCCTCTTAGGAGGAAGTCCTTTAGGTATATCTCCACGAATCATTGAGTGATGATCAATTATTGCTTGTAAGTCTAGATGAGTAAGAGCATTAGATTGAGATACTTCTAATGAACATAGCTAGGCCAAAAATCCACCCACTCCTTTCTTAAGAAACTTTTTCATTTGATGAGAGCTTACCATCTATGGCAATTTTTCCTTCAATCCCCTTAGCTCCACTACCTTTCCTTTTGATTGAAATTGCATGAATAGTTCTTGGCAGTTCATCTCAATTTTTCCCAATGTAGTAAGCCATTGTACTCCCAAAACAATATCTACCACACCCATGGATATCACATACTTTGGGGTATCAAGTTGATAATCTAACATGGATAATTTGATGCTATGAAACTTCCCTGAACAACTAGCTTGCCCCCATCTACAATCAAAATCTAAAACTCTAGCGATGGATATATAAAATAATTTAGAAGAGTTGCCAACTTTTTGTTGATGAAATTATGAATACTACCTGAGTCCATCAACACTATTACTTTCTACTTCTTTAAGAAACCCACTACCTTGAGTGTTTGTGGTGTACTAAAACCTAAAAGTGCATGACAAGAAATAATTGGTTGAGAATCATGTGATTCCTCACCTAACTCCCTATCCTCCTTTAATATGGAATTGTCCTTTTCTTCCTCACTTGGACCTTCAATATAGAACAATTTCTTTTAACTAAATTTATGTCCTTCACTATATTTTCTATCACAATTGAAACATAATCCTTTTTCTCTTTTCTCCTCAATTTTTTGTTTAGACAACCTAGTAGGTCGAGGAAGATAAGGTGTTGAATAAGCTTTTTCTCTTGTCATATTAGGCCCTTTCTTTCTAGGAATCAAGAACTTCTCCTCTACTCTACGTGCCAATATAAAAGACTCATTTACTAAGCTAGGACTAAACATGTGTACCTTATTTTGAATGTGATCCTTGAGAAAACCCAAGAATAAATCATTCAACTTCTCCTCTATAATCGTATCCATTCTTAAGGATAGATTTTGGAATTTTGGAATATAATCCTTAATTGATCATATTTGTTGAAGCTTAGCAAGTTGGCTAAAGAAGTTTTCTATCACACTATTGCTATATTATTCTTGGAGTTCATCTATAAAAATTGACCATGATATGGTGAGTCCCTTTTTCCTTCTATGAGTACAAAGCCAATAATACCAAATGTATTGATCTAGTTCTAGATATAAGGAAGCCATCATGACCTTTTGTCCATATGGGGTTTGATGTACCTCAAAAAAAAATTCTCCATTCGATTTATCCATGTTAGAGGATCATTGTCATCAAATTTGCACATATCTACCTTTGGAAAAAATTCCTATATCCCACAAAAGTATTAAAATTTGTTCCATTATTAGTCAACTTGAAGGTTTCACCTTGATTGCTTGACAATCCTTCCCTTTTCATTCATATAGGTGCTTAACATGCTCTGTATATCTGATATATCTCCTCGTAGGTCACAGATATTCTTCTTAAACTCTTCCTTGAACTTACTTATTTCCTCATTGGGATTACTGTCCTCTATTCTTTCCCAATCTTGATTATAATATTTCCCTAGTGTGGTAGCATTCTTTTTGCCTCTTGTTGGAGGCATTGTCATGATGGAAACTAATATTTTTGAAATAAATCAAACAAATGAGATATAAATTCTCTAATTTTTTAATTTATTTTTTCATTGTAACTTACTAGAGCCAAGATACCTATTGAGCTATCGTTATGCATGATGCTAAATGTCAGGAATTCTTGTAAATTTCTCTCTTGAAAAGCTAATCTTTTGAATCAACTCCAAGGTTCCATATTTTTCTTGCGACATACCAAAATCCACTTAGTTGAAGATAAATGTGATTGTTCATGAGGAGGCCTTTCTTGGTTTATTTTGATTTCAGATGGAATGAAGAATATGCACACTGTTTCAAAAATAACATTGAAAAAGAACAATGTTTTTGTAATTTTATGTTTTTTATGAATGCAATCTAACCATCTAGCTAATATGAAATCCTATTCTAACAAGGGGGTTAGTAAAGAAAATTAAAATGACTTTAAAGCAACTAACATGAAATTCAAAGAAAAATAATGTGAAATTGAAATCCTAACAGACATAAGCTATAGAAAAAAAACATGTTTGTGAGTTAAGCTTTTGAAGAGATTGGTAGGTAACCAATGAAAGTAGGAGCAATGCTTCCTCAATTCCACTGATGCAATCATCAATAAGAAACTTTAATGATTGTAGGATATTTCACTCTTCAATAGTTAGTTTGTATGTAATTAGTTTGTTTTATTGTTTAAAAAATATTTTATTACATGAAGATATCTCTCACACTCAACACAAATTGAGGAGATGATTTCTTATAAATACCTCATTGTAATATGTAATCAGGGCCATTTTTATTTTGCAATAAAATTATGCTTTTGGTGCTCGTATTTGGAGTGTAGTGATTCTTGCCTGAATGTGTCATATTTTTGTGAATTTTAATCATGGAATTATGGTTGAGCCAAATTTTTATTCTTTGTTTCTGGTTGTGTGATTTATTAGTTTTGGTGTTTGATACGATATTAATGAATTCTACTAATGTATCTAGCTTGGGAATAAATTATCAAATTGTGCCTGCATACCTCTCTATCTTGTATGAGCACACTTTTTGTAGCCTTGTGATTTGATGAAGAGTGAAATATCCTATGATCATTAAAGTTTCTCACTGATGATTACATCAGTGGAATTGAGGAAGTGCTACTCCTACTTTCATTGGTTACCTATCAATCTCTTCAAAAGCTTAACTCATAGACATGTTGTATATGCGAAATTGGGGGCCTCTGATCCTCACATACACTTCAACATGGTCATTACCTGTGAGATCATCCTAAAATAAACATTCTATTTTTTATTCAAAAAGTCTTAACAGAGCGACCTATTGCCTTCTAACTAGAAGGATTATGCCTTTGCTCTCAGAATGAGAAGCAAGCAATTAGACCTTTAGAATGAAGGGTTTATGTAGCTAAATGAAAGTGCAAGTAATCTAGATGAGATATGTAATTATTAATCTAAGAAATGAACAAGCGTAGTATGTTAAATGGATGCATATTTAAAATCTAAATGATATTACAATGAAAGAAATAAAGCTATGCAAATATGAACAAAGTGAGTAAAAATTTTAGCATAAGTTTGATGCAAATTCCAAAAATATCCTCTATAATGAGGAATGGAGATCTTTTATAGAATCCAAGAGGTGATCGACGATCAAGATTAACCGAAATGGATGGTCAAGATTGAAGAGAAGAGCCAGTCATAAAGATAACTTCCTCATAAAAAGGGAGTTAATTGGTTGCCTTTGAGTGATAAAAGGAGTTAACTGAGTCCTTTTGAGTGATAAAAGGAGTTAACTGAGTCCTTTTTGAGTGATAAAAGTAGTTAACTGAGTCCTTTTTGAGTGATAAAAGGAGCTGACTAACTACATTTTGAGTGATAAAAGGAGTTGACTGGTTCTTTTTTTTTGAGTGAATATCTAATTTAATAAAATAGAATATGACCTCATAAATGGATAACTTTAACTAATTGAATAATTAAATTCAATAATTAAAAAGAGGAGATGTCTTATTAAATTAAATGTATTTAATTCCTTTGTATATTAGCTAAAGAGGTAATTTTAATTTAATTAAAGTAGAACACTTATAATTAAATTAATTTAAATCAATAGGTTTGTGTAGCTAATTTGAGTTGATATTTAGGAATTAAATAAATAATATGATTAATGCAAATTACAGTTTTCTACATTTGACACCTAGGTCAAGTAGCGATTATTAGAATTAGAATTGCCTTGTAAAATAGAACTTAGGAATAGTTGAATAAACCAAAGTTGGTTAATATGGCAATGTGCCAATTTTGGGGTATTACATTTTGCCCCTCTTTGAATGAATGTTGGAGCAGCACATTCAATTCAAAGAAAATAAGAAAGCATGATGCAAAGATCAAGAAATGAGATTGGTTCCGAAATTGATGATACAAAGACCAATTGATAAGCTTTCAAGGACTATCTCTAGAACAAATATTAATCTCAAGGAATCCAAGAAGAGCACCTAGATACCCAAAATGATAAGCATTCTAAAGGTTTCTATTAGAATGAAATTTAACCTTTAAGGATCTAGACAGAATGTCTAGATACCCAAGATTGATAGTATTTAAAAGATTGTCTCTAGAATAGAGTTTAATCTTTAAGGATCTAGATAGAACACCTAGATACTTGAGGGTTAATAAGAATTTAAAAGACTATCTCTAGCATAGAGCTTAATCATTAAGGATCTAGATAGAACGTGATACTTAGGATTGATAAGCATTTAAAATACTATCTCTAGAATGGAGCTTAATCTTTAAGGATCTAGACAGAATGTCTAGATGCCTGAGATTAACAAGCATTTAAAAGACTATCTCCAAAATAGAGCTTAATCTTTAAAGATCTAGATAGAACATCTCGATACCTGAGATTGATAAAAATTTAAAAGACTATCTCTAGAAAAAAGCTTAATCCTTAAGGATCTAGATAGAATGTCTAGATACCTGAGATTGATAAGCATTTAAAAGACCATCTCCAGAACGGAGCTTAATCTTTAAGGATCTAGACAGAATGTCTAGATACCTGAGATTTGAAATAATGAGATATATAAAAAAGATGCCAGAAAGAGGAAAACAAGATGCCCCTAGTGGTGAGATGCCCCGAATGATGAGGACATAAAATGGGAACAAGATGCCCCAAGTGATGAAGATTCAGATTGATTTAAAAATTCTATTTCAATGATGTAATCATCCTGCCCCCTTGGGAGCGAAATTGAAAGATGACACACTAGAAATATGATGTAAAGCAGTAGATAAAGATATGTAGAAGAAATCTAAGATTGAGTAGAATGTAGAAGGGATCAAAATGATTAGAAGAAAATATGAAGAGATCAGAATGATCTGAAGAAATATAGAAAAGATCAGAACAATTAGAAGAAATATAGAAGCCAATTTGAAGAAATCTTCG
This sequence comes from Cupressus sempervirens, assembly GCA_028749045.1. NCBI lineage: Eukaryota > Viridiplantae > Streptophyta > Pinopsida > Cupressales > Cupressaceae > Cupressus > Cupressus sempervirens. Next base: position 264,342,446 of record CM053790.1, read on the forward strand.
AAAGTTTGAAGAAAGTGTGATTTGAAAAGATTTCAAGATTCACAAAGTATCATAAGAAAAAAAAAATGGATTGCACAAGCATTCAATCACACTAGTCCCAAAATTTTAAAATGTGATTTTGAGTTGTTTAAGTGTGTCAAATTTTGAATTTGATCCCGAAATTGGATTCAAAGCAATCAAAGTAGCCAAGAGGGTGATGAACCAATCATTTGTGCAATCATGAAGAAATTGTTATAATTCTTTAGAATAACTGAGAGGGGGGGGGGGGGGGGGGTGAATCAGTTATCCAAGGTCCAAATGCCCTAATAATTTTTTTTTTACAAATCCTTAATGGCACATAACTGAAATTATCATGCATGCAATTGAAAATTAAACAACTATGAAAAGTAAACATGCATCACACCATAATACTGAGAATTTGATAACCTAGAAACCCTCCAAGAATAAGAAGGGAAAACTAGAGTGGGGATGATACCCACAAAATAACTGTGCAATTGATTTCAACCACTTCTGATGGTCTGCCCTATTAAAGGCTACAACACATTGTTAAATGTGACCTTGTTAGAGGATTTCACCATACTGTTAGCAATGGGCTTGGTTAAAGGACTTTGGAACATTCACTTGGAATGTCACCCTATTAAAGGATTTACATGACTATTAAACCAACCTAAGTCCATAGGATTTATTCTAACTATTACAATTGCTAGAGAGTAACAATAATGGCTTTTGATCTGCTACAACTTACAACATATCTTACAAATTATATATCACACTTTATTTCAATCCTTTTCTTGATTTTTGATCACATCAGATCTGTCAGCTTGTCATCTCAAGCTTCATCACCTTGAGTCTTCTTACTTGTCATACCAATGCAATCATATCTATGGTCACCTATCAAAGCAGAGTATCTGTGCTCTCTCTTCCACCTTAGCACCTTCTTCAACACTTCATGCTTTCATGCTTGACCCTCTCTACTTTGCTTCATGACCTTATGACTCCTTAAATAGAAATCTGGAATACCTTTCCTACTCGATTCTCCCTCTCCAACTTTAGAGTTTCAATAGATTAGGTAGGATAAAATGTATATGTTCAATATTTTTCTCTTATCTAGAAACTTTGTCTAGAATCCAATTGTATTCACCAAAAATGTTTTACATAGTGTTTTGTGCCACCATCTCATCATTCTTATCTTCTATCTAATTCATAGAATTCTAGATAACAACCATGTCAGCCTAGATATGGCAAATCTTTAATTTTCAAAATAATGCAGCAACTCGGCATTATTGATTTACTAATGCTCGACACTTGAAGAAATTCTATGAAACTTGGCTCTTGAAGTTCACTCGACACTTCAATATCACTTGACACTTATATCTTGCTCAGCACTTGAAAACTTACTCGACACCTATTATCTTTTCTGCTACTCAGCACATGATCTTCACTCGACACCTGAAGATTTCTCAGCATCTGAAGATAGCTCGACACCTGAAGACCACTCGGCACACACTAAGTTGAACTTTGGTTGGCTTCAACTGAGAATCTATTCAACACTAACTAGCTTGCTTAGCTCTCTCTAATGAACTTAGTTAGGCTTTACAAATGACTTAGCTAAGCCGTACATCTTTGATGTGTTTTCGTATGCCCATTCTCTGTGTCTGACATCGATGCACTATTTCATCAATGTCTTAGCTGATCCTTATGCTTCATTACAACATCATAACTTCAACCTTTCTCTAGGTACTCTAGTTACATCTTATTGATTGCCACCTCCTTGTCAATCAACCAACTTATAGTATTTGGATCACTAATGCAATTGTCATTCCTAGAAGTAGCAAGTTTGACATCAATGACAAAACAATGATTGAAAACATCTTTTACTAGTTCTATTATTCTTCATTCATGAGCTTTTGAATTATTTCCAACAATCTCCCTCTTCGACATTGATGGCAAACCAAACTGATCACTTGATCAACTTTGTTACCACCAAAATTATATATATTTTTTGCTAAATTCTGCTTCCTTCTTGACTGTTGCATCTGTTACTACTGATCTCATTTATCTCCATATCTTTTACCTTTCAGTTTCTCATAAATCTCCCTCTGTCATATATATCTCCCTCTTACTTTGTATTGATCAGTTTTCTGCATATATCTCCCTCTTCGTCATAAATTCCAAAGATGTAGCATCTTTAACATGCAAAATATAAGCTTTGCATCTCATGTTTTCTCCCTCTATCACCATGCTTGTGACTAATTTGGAGTTTCTACTCCTACTGTCATCTCTGCATCATTCTTCTAATATTTCAATGATTTGTTCATGTTGATGTAGGGAAACTTCTTTATTGCTTTAAACTGCTTGAGTTAGAGGCATTACCCCCAACTTGCCTCTAAGATATTCAAAAGCATCCTTGGGAAATGGTTTGGTGAAGATATCTGCAGTTTTTTCCTTTGTCTGAATGTACTCCATCTTCAGTTTTTCTTCTTCTACCAATTCTCTAACATAGCGATACTTGATTGCAATATGCTTCATTTTTGCATTTATTACTGGATTCTTGGATATGTTTATAGCACTTGTATTATCACAATACAATATCCCAGGTTTGGTTACCTCTTCTTTCATTCCTTTCAATAAATGTGTGAGCCACACAATGTTTGTGCAATTGACTGCTGCTGCCACATATTCTGATTCTACAGTGGACTGAGATGTGCATGTTTGCTTCTTGCTAGTCCAAGTAACTAGTCTTTTACCTAAAAATAATGCTCCTCCACTTGTGCTTTTTCTATCATCAATGTTGCCTCCCCAATCTGCATCTGTGTATGCATTGAGCTCAAACTTTTCATTATTTTTATAATATAGGCCAAAATCATCAGTTCCTTTGAGATACATCATTATTCTTTTTACTGCTATGAGATGATTCTCTTTAGGATTAGTAGAGAATCTAGCCACTATTCCAACTGCTAATGCTATGTCTGGTCTACTGTGTACAACATATTGTAGTTTTCCAATCATGGATCTATATTATTTTTGATTAACTTCAACTGATACATCATTTTTGGATAGCTTATGTCCTGTTGCCATTGGTGTGATGACTAGTTTGGAGTCTTCCAATCCAAAAATTTTAAGTATCTCTTTGATGTACTTTGATTGTGTCATAAATATACCATTTTTTAATTGATGTACTTGCAAACCAACAAAAAATTTGATCTCTCCAAACATAGACATCTCAAACTCATGTTTCATTTTGTTAGCAAAACTTTTGCAAAGCACTTCCTTTCCTCCAAACACTATGTCATCCACAAATATTTTAGATATAATAATATCCTTACCTTCTTCTGATTTGATGTACATGTTGTTGTTATCATTAGTTCTTTCAAATCCTATTTGCACTAGATACTTGTGAAGTCTCTCATATCATGCTCTAGGTGCTTTTTTTAGGCCATAGAGTGCTTTATGTAGTTTATAAACCATATCCCTATTGTTCTCATCAAAAAATATCTTTGGTTGTTCAATATAGACTTCCTCTTCCAATATACCATTCAGAAAAGAAAACTTTACATCCATCTGATAGACTTTAAAACCATTATATGTAGCATATGCAAGTAAAGTTCTTACTCCTTCCATTCTCACAACAGGGGCAAATGTTTCCCCATAGTCTAATCCTTCTTCTTGAGCATAACCCTTACATACTAGTCTGGCTTTGTTTCTAGTGATCTCACCATTATCATCTAGCTTTTTTCTGAATACCCACTTGGTGCCAATCACATTCTTGTCAACTGGTCTGGGAACCAAACTCCAAATTTTGTTCTTTATTTGATCAATCTCTTCTTCCATAGCTTTATACCAGTCATCATCTTGTAATGCATCATACACTGTCTTAGGTTCAAATTTTCTTAACAGACATGATTCATTTCTTAGTCTATTCCTTGTCATTGGTCTTGCATCTTTGTCACCAATTATCTATTTAGCATGGTGATGTTTCTTTACATATTTGCATAATTTTGGTTCTATCCTTGTTTCTATGTTTGATCTTTCAGATTCAGGGTCACTATGCACTTCATTGTTAGGTAGTTCTACATTTCTTTCATGTGTACTGACTTCAAAGTCAGAATGTGCATTTCCTTCATTCTGTAACTCAGCTTCTGAATGTAGCTTGACATTCACTGGTTGTGACTCGACTGAAACTAAAACTTGCTGTTGAATTCCAATTTGATTGGTAGTATCCTTGTCAACAGGCATTCCTTCATAAGAATACACAAATGTTCTGTATTCATCCATTCTCTTTGTTTTTTCAACTTGGACATCTATATGCTCATCAAAGTTTACATTTGCATTTTCCACAATTTTTTCAGTGTTAGTATTTAAACACTTATATGCCTTACTTCTAGTGGAGTAACCAAGAAATATGCCTTCATCATTTTTTGCATCAAATTTTCCATTTCTAGCATATTTAAGGATAAAGCATTTGCAACCAAATATTTTGAAATGCTTTACATTGGGTGAGTGACCATACCATAATTCAAAAGGTGTTGCACTTGTACCTTTCTTGACTTGTACTTGGTTCAGTGTATGAATAGCCACACTTACAGCTTCTCTCCAATATTTTAGAGAAACAATCTTTTCCATCATTAATGTTTTGGCATAGTCAATCACGGATCTATTTCTTCTCTCAGCAATTCCATTTTGTGGGGGAGTTCTAGGAGTTGATGTTTGTCTCTTGATTCCTTTGTCATTGCAAAATGTCTCAAATTCATTTGATGTGAATTCACCACCTCTGTCTGATCTCAGGCACTTCAAACTCTTTCCTATTTCTTTTTCAACTCTCGCCACATATCACTTAAACATTTGAAAAGCATCAAATTTTTTCTTTAAGAACATAACAGTCATCATCTTGGAATAGTCATCTACAAAAAACATTATATATTTATCTCCTTTGTAGCTCTGTACTTCTATTGGACCACATAAGTCAGTATGGACTAACTCAAGTACCTCTTTAGATGTATAGTTTTTACTCTTGAAACTTGACTTGGTCATCTTTCCTAGCTAACATTGTTTGCACATGATATTGTTAGGCTTCTTCAGTTTAGGTAAACCTTTGATTTTCTTCATTTTACTGATATTGACCAGAGTATCAAAGTTGACATGACATAGCCTTCTATGCCATAACCACACATCATCAAATTTTGCAACAAGACAAGAAGCATTTTCCATATCAAGATAAAATAGATTACTTTTTGTTTGATCTCCTTTTCTTATCAATTTACCATCAGTATCATAGATATTTGTAGTTTTATTTCCAAATTCTACTTTGCACCCTACATTGCCTAACTATGAGACACTTAGCAAATTTTAGTTTAGTCCTTCAACATAGTATGCATTTTCACATGAAATTTGTTCTGTAAGCTTAATGAAGCCTTTTCCTTTGATTTGACATGGAGTATCATTACCAAATCTAACACTATTTCCATCATACTAAGTAAAGTTAACAAACTTACTTTTGTCTCCTATCATTTGATGTGAGCATCCATTGTCTATGATCCATCTATCATTCTTGTTCATACATGTTACCAGTGTTGTAGGCTCTTCTTCATCAGATTGGTCCTTCATGGCCATGTAAACAATGTCATCATCATTATCATCAGAATCCTCAGCAATATAGCACTTCTTGCCTTTGTCTTTGTAATCTCTCTTATCATCTTCTCTCTATGTTTGTACTTGTTGCCTTCCTTGTATTCCTTTTTCTGTGTACACCTTGCAACAATCTATCCTACTTCATTACAATTAAAACAAATGATAGGCAGCTTACCTTTGAATTTTCCTTTGCCTCTGTGAAATCTTCTAACTAGTAAAGCTTCCAATTGTTCCACATCTTCCTCATCAGTGTTATTGTCACTAGATACATATTTCATCTTTCTTCCCTTCTTTGATTTCACCTGATCAACATCTTTCAATGATAGCTTGTCTTTGAAAGTAGATTTAACATTCTCAAGTCTATAGTTGTCAAAGTTAGATAACTCAAATGCAGTGAGTCTATCCACTATACCTTCAAAACTAAGATTGTTTCCTAGCACACATCTTAGCTCTTGTATAGCTGATACCCTAATAGCATAGATAGGGAGAAAGGTTCTTAGGAACTTAATATTAATAGTATCATCCTCTAATTGACCACTCAGGCATCTTATTGCACTTACCACTTCTTTTATTCTAGTAGCATACTGAGCAACATTCTCACTTTCTTCCATTTTCATATCATCAAACTTTCCTCTGAGACTTTCTCTTTTTGCTCTTTGGACATTTTGATCTCCTCCATAAATGTTTGATAGGGCTTTCCACATCTTGAATGAAGTGTCACATCCTTTGATATCATTGAATTCAACATAGTTGAGTGCAGAAGCAATTTCTAGCATTGTCTGATTGTGTTCCTGTTTGTTTTTCAAATCTTCTATAGTAAGAGTACTAGTTGGATCAACATGTTTAGTAACAATTGAATTTTGGGCATAATATCCAATGGATCCAAGATGTATCTTCATCAAGATTTTCCATGCAACAAAGTTATCTTTGTTGAGCTTGGGAACTTCTCTCTTAGGTATTTTGATCTTTTCTACTTCTAGTCTCTTTAAACTAAGTTAGCAACAATGCTCTGATACCAATTGTTATAGTTCTTTAGAATAACTAGGAGGGCGGGGGGGGGGATAGTTATCCAAGGTCCAAATGCCCTAATAATATTTTTTCTACAAATTCTTAATGGCACATAACTGAAATTATCATGCATGCAATTGAACATTAAACAACTATGAAGAGTAAACATGCATCACACCATAATACTGAGAATTTGATAACCCAAAAACCCTCCAAGAATAAGAAGGTAAAATTGGAGTGGGGATGATATCCATAAAATAACTGTGCAATTGATTTCAACTACTTCTTATGGTCTACCCTGTTAAAGGCTACAACACATTGTTAAATGTGACCTTGTTAGAGGATTACACCATACTGTTAGGAATGGGCTTGGTTAAAGGACTTTGGAACATTCACTTGGAATGTCACCCTATTAAAGGATTTACAACATGGCTATTAAACCAACCTAAGTCCATAGTATTTATTCTAACTGTTACAATTGCTAGAGAGTAAAAATAATGGCTTTTTATCTGATACAACTTACAACATATCTTGCAGATTACAGATCACACTTCAATTCAATCCTTTGCTTGGCTTTTGATCACTTCAGATCTGTCAGCTTGTCATCTTAAGCTTTGTCACCTTGAGTCTTCTTACTCGTCATACCAATGCAATCATATCTATGGTCACCTATCAAAGTAGAGTATCTGTGCTCTCTTCCACCTTAGCACCTTCTTCAACACTTCATGCTTTCATGCTTGACCCTCTCTACTTTGCTTCATGACCTTATGACTCCTTAAATAGAAATTTGGAATACCTTTTCCACTTGATTCTCCCTCTCCAACTTTAGAGTTTTAATAGATTAGGTAGGATACAATGTATCTGTCCCATATTTTTCTCTTGTCTAGAAACTTCGTCTAGAATCCAATTGCATTCACCAAAAATGTTTTACATAGTGTTCTATGCCACTAGCTCACCATTCTTATCTTCTATCTAATTCACAGAATTCTAGATAACAACCATGTCAAATCAGATTTGACAAATCTTCAATTTTTAAAATAATGTAACAAGTTGGCATTATTGATTTACTAATGCTCACCACCTGAAGAAATTCTATGAAAATCGGCTCTTGAAGTTCACTCGGCACTTGAAAACTTACTTGGCACCTATTATCTTTTCTACTACTCAGTACCTAATCTTCACTCGCCACCTGAAGACTGCTCGACACATACTAAGTTGAACTTTTATTGGCTTCAACTAAGAATTTGTTCAGCACTAACTAGCTTGCTTGGCTTTCTCTAATGAACTTAGTTAGGCTTTACAAATAACTTAGCTAAACCTTACATCTTTGATGTGTTTTAGTGTACCCATTCTCTATGTTTGACATCAATGCACTATTTCATCAATGGCTTAGCTGATCCTTATACTTCATTACAACATCATAACTTCAACCTTTCTCTAGGTACTCTAGTTACATCTTATTGATTGCCACCTCCTTGTCAATCAACCAACTTATAGTATTTGGATCACTAAAGCAATTGTCATTCCTGCAAGTAGCAAGTTTGACATCAATGATAAAATAATGATTGAAAACATCTTTTACTAGTTCCATTATTCTTCATTCATGAGCTTTTCAATTATTTCCAATAGAAACATGATAATTTGAAGAAGCTGACAACCCCACATCATGAAGAATGCAAGTAAATTAATGATCGAACTTATGCAAACAAACTATGCAATGCAACCCTATGCTAGATACAATCTTATACTAGATGCAACCCTAGGTCTGGTTACCAAGCTTTGATAATTATCATCACTAAGCATATAGTGAATCCCAAATGTCATACAATCCCCACTAACATTGTAATCATAGGAATATGAATATGACATCTATTCTAGTTTTTTCAGGATTAAATGTAAGCATTCGAGGCACAAGAAGCCAAAATGACCAAAATATTTGTCCCTTTTAATATAGAAAGTGAACATAAGCATCAGAACATAAACACTAGGATGACTAAAATGTTTCTTGCATATAGACACACTAGACACATGGGATATCCCTCTTATGCTAAGTAATCAATAAGTATTCTATCTGCAATGACCCCTGTGTCCATAACCTAAGATAGAAGTTTCCATATACACTCGTAGTGACCTGTATATTCAATTAGCAGGATGAGTATCAATATTTACTATAGCATAAAGAGTTCACTCCGACAAGCAAGGAGAAGAACCAACCTCATTGATTCATCCATATAAAAGGAGTTGAGGTACACACAACCATCCAATACAAGATGGAGGCTCTTATAGTGGACACCCAATTTATATGTATGCCTCAGATCATTGGAACTAAACCACAAATAGAAAGAAAAGAAAAGATCATGCCCCTAATCCTTGCTTCTCTAGTTAAAAATGACATCATTGCGTTGCTTAAGGAGACATGATGAAGAAAAAACAAAACAAACAAAGAAAATGCTCACTATATCTAAACAAGTATGTCATTTTGAGTTCATGTTTTTAGGATTGATGTCAAGTATCAATGTCCAGAACATAGATGAAATAAATCTCTTTAGTACGGTGATAATAGTAGACAAATGTAGCTAGAACGACTGGTGACTGAGGTCAAAGAGGAATCTTCAAAGTGAAGAACCTAAAGAGGATCGAGCAATAGTAGAAAAACACAACCAAAATGGCTAGTGACTGACGTAAGAGAGATCTACCATTAAGGAATCTTGAAAAGTGACATGAGTGATAGTAGGCAGACACAACTAAAATAATTGGTGACTATTGCGAAAGAGATTCTATGAGGAGAATCTCAACAAAGAGTGACACTAGCAATAGTAGGCAGACATAGTTGAAACAACTGGTGACTGTCACGAAAGAGATTCTATGAGGAGAATCTCGACAAAGCATGACACTAACAACAGTAGGAAGACAAAACTAAACCAATTGGTGACTGTCATGAAAGAGATTCTATGAGGAGAATATCAACAAAGCGTGACACTAGCGATAGTAGGTAGACACAACTAAAACAACTGGTGACTATCGTGAAAGATATTACAGGACACTAGAGAGTAGTGCCCCCAAGCTATGACAAGACTCAATCCATGGATACATGAGCAAAAAGAAATAAACTAAAGTAAGAAAGCAACTATATAGGGAGCCAAAAGATGCGCTGCAAGATGGAGCATTGGGAACAAGAGGTGCCTATTTCCCAAGTTTTCACCTTCTTGGTAGGGCTTTCATCATTTTTTTGGCTACCATGATGCCTATTTCCAGGTTTTCACCATTGGCATTTTCTTGTTTTTCAATTTTTTTTTGTATTTTTCTCTTTTTTTGATTTTTTTGTATTGCTAGGTTTTCACCAAGGTAATGATTTTTTTTAGGACTTTTTGCAATTTTTAGATTTTTTTTAAGACATTTAGATATGTACAAAGAGCTTCTAAAATTAGATCAACTGTAAAACCGCTTCAGGTGGAGAGTGTTGATAGGCTCCTTGAACACTTCTCCCTTGGTTGTTGAAAGTTGGTAAGCACCAGATCCATACACTGCAATGATTATGTATAGACCAAGCTAGTTTGGTTCGAACTTCCCTTTTTGGACCCATTGTTGTTGATTCCTAGGATTTTCTCTCAGGACAAGATCACCTAGGTGGAAGTCACGTGGCTTAATTTTCCTATTGTAGCTTCTTGACATTCACTATTGATAAGCTCGTAGTTGATCACATGCCACTTGTCGATGTTCATCTACTAAGACTAGCTCTTGAAGCCGAGCTATTCTATAATCTTCATCAGTAATAAGGCCTTCATAGAGATTCTTAAGGTAGGAATCTCGAACTCTATTGGAAGTACAACATCCACTCCATAAACCAAAGAAAATGGCATCATACCCTTTAGAGTCCTGATGCGTGTCCTATATGCCCATAAAGCTGGATTAATCTGGAGGTGCTAGTCCCTCCCAGATTTGTTGTCTATGCAATGGAGGATCTTGAGAATCACCTTACTGGATGCCTCTGCCTGACCATTACCCTAAGGGTAATAGATAGAAGACCAATTTTGTGTGATTTTGAATCTTTTTCATAGTTCCTTGAGGTCTTTGTTTTTGAACTGTCCTCCATTGTCAGTAATGATGGAGGATGGTGCACCATACCTACATATAATGTAGTTTGTGATAAAAAGAGCTACAATTTTTCCATTTGCTATTGTGATGGGTATTGCTTCTACCCATTACATGAAGTAGTTTGTAGCTATAATAATGAACTTATGTCCATTAGAAGAAGATGGGTGAATCTGATCCACCAAGTCGAAGGCCCATTGTTGAAATGGCCATATTGTGGTAGATGGAATGAGCTCCCTGACTAGAGTGTGAATCAGATTCCCATGAAGCTGGCACTGCTTGCAGGACTTGGCATACTTGATTGCCTCTTGTTCCATTTTAGGCCAATAGTAACCAGCTCTAATGAGTTTTTCAGCTAGTATTAAGCCATTTGAGTGGGATCCACAAATGCCCTCATGAATGTCAATTAATGCACATTTGGACTCTTTAGGTTCTAAACACCTAAGGAGTGTTCTGTCGAGACCTCTCCTAAACAAGTCATCAGTAATAATGACATACCATGAAGCATTACAAATAAGGTAGCATTTTTCATTCTAGGTTAGATCATCCAGAATGGTTTGGTTATGGAGATAGGAGTAAATGTGATGGTAGAGAGATGAGTCTTGTCCTACAATAGAAGAGATCATCCTAGAATCTGGGGTATCATAGGCTAGGTAGTGTAATGCTTCCACCAGGAACTCATGTCAGAGATCATTATCGAGCATTTGTAGCAAGGAGGCCAAAGTAGCCATTGCATCAGTTGCTTTGTTATTTGCTCGAGGAATTTGTTGGAAGGTGATGTGCACAAAATACTTCTTTAGGTCATCAACCATGCATCTATAAGGGATCAATTTCTCATCCTTTGTTTGATACACATCATTAACCTAGTTGATTATGAGCTAGGAGTCCCCAAAGATATCTAACTGATCAACTCTCCATTCAGCTACAATCTTCATTCCATTAATCAAAGCCTCATATTCAACAAAGATGTGTGTGCAAGGAAACAAAATCTTGTATGCTTTGGGTAATGAATATCTCTATGGCATTATGAAGAGTAATCCAACTCTAGATCCCTATTGTGTGGAGGAAATGTCAAAGAACATCACCCACATTTGGTGTGTGAGTGTTAGAATTGACTCATCAAGGAAGTTAATGTTCATCGGGAGAAGACTCTACATAGGTGCATCTACTAGCTAATCTACAATTGTTTGTCCCTTGATAGCTTTTCATTCAACATAATGGATCTCAAACTCACTAAGTATCATGACCCACTAAGCCAATTGTCCTATGAGAGCTTCCTTATTGAGTAAGTACTTTAGTGGATCTATTTTGGCCACCAACTATGTAGTATGAGCAAGCATGTAGTGTCTCAATTTTTGGGAAGCAAAGAGAACTGCCTAGAAAGCTTTCTCAATGATGTTATAATTTTTCTCATAAGAGATTAGCATGCAACTCAAATAATAAATAGCTCTCTCCTTGTTATCATTTTCCTCTTGAGCTAATAAGATTCCCAGAGATGTTTTAGTTGCTAAAATGTACAAAATCAAAGGCTTCCCATAGATAGGAGGTATCAAGATCAGTGGATTAGCAAGATATTATTTTATCTATGTTAAGCTTTGCTCACAATCTTGACTCTAGTTGTATTTGACACCCTTGTGTAAAGTCTTTGTAAAAGGTTGTGATCTATCTACCAACTGTGAGATGAACCTATGGATAGATTGGAGTCTTTCTTGTAGACCTCTTATTTGGCTGATGTTATGGGGTGGAGGCATATCCATAATTGCTTGAACCTTCTCCACATCCACCTCAATTCCTTTTGCAGACACAATGTATCCTAGTAGTTTCCCTAATGTGATGCTGAATGTGCATTTCTTAGGATTGAGCTTGAGACTAAACTTTTCCACGTGATCTAGGATGGGTCCCAAATCTTGTAGATAAGTATTGCATTTTGCACTTTTGACCAAGGTATCATCCACATAGTCCTTCATGGTATTATGCATCATGTCATGGAAAATTGTAGTTATTGCTCTCTAATAAGTTGCACCAGCATTTTTCAAATTGAATGGCATTACGTTCCAGCAAAAGATTCCCCATGCACATGTGAAAGCAGTTTTCTCTTGGTCTTCTAGTGCAATTTTTATCTGATTGTAACTAGAAAACCCATCCATTAGTGAGTACATCTTGTAGCCCACCATCATGTCCACTATCATATCAATGTTAGGAAGTGGAAAATTGTCCTTAGGACATGCCAAGCTGAGATCACAGAAGTTAGTACAAACTCAGATAGATTTATCATGCTTGGAGACTGGAACAATATTGGATAGCCAGTGCAGATGAAACCAACTTTCAGAAGTTTCTCTAGTTCTACTTTGACGAGTAATGCAACATGAGGATGCATTTTCTAAAGTTTCTATTTAATTGGTTTGATGCCTAGTGAAATAGACAAGTGATGCATGATAAGATCAAGATCTAGTCCTGGCATGTTAGAATATGTCCAAGAAAAATTTATCTTCTTCTCTCAGAAAAAGGCAATGAACTCTTCCTTTTCTTTAGGTGAAAATGATAGTGCCAGATGTATCATATGAGGATGTTCTTTTGTGCCCAAGTTGATTGGCTATGTTGGCTCTATTAGCACTGATGATCTCTCTTGAAAGTGACTTGGAAGTGCATCAAATATTTCATCTGTAGGTGCCTCAGAGAGGTTTTCACCCTTGGATACATCTTTTGTTTTTACTTTTTTGGGTTCCAACATTGCCACAATGTGGTTTTCACCATCAAACCTTTTGTATTTTTTCTTTTTTATTGTATGACTAAGATATTTGATGTCAGCTTCAGTCATGTTGATGCTCTGTTCATTTGTGGAAGATGTTACATGTTCAACATTGTTTAGGTAGCAAGCAAGAGCATAGTCACTCTAGAATGTGGGGACTTCGCTAGATGCATTTGGATTCCAGTCTATAAGCTAAGGGTGTGTGAGTGAAAGAGTAGTGATAGGTTCGATTACATTCATAGTATAGTCATTAAGTGCTTGGACCAGAAATTTGAGACCTATAGTGACTTCATCCATAGGTGTATTCAAATTCCTTTGAGTACTAATGTCAACAATTGATGACTCTAGGATACTAGTTGGATCAGACCCATCCAACCTAACTCTAGACATTTCACCCACTTCAATTTGGTTTTCATAGACATGAACTTGGTCAATGTCTTTATCAGTAGTTGCTTCTAAAAGAGAGTCAAACTCATATTCCTTAGAATCAGTGCTACATGGCAAGAGATTGTAGAGCTCCCCAACAGTGATAGGGACATACTCTCCTTCATCTTTTGGATTTTTACATAGGTACTCAATATGCAATACCTGACTAGACTCACCTTTTTTTGAATGGACATGGTGTGAATTAGTATTGTCCTCAGAAGAATCACTAGTACCATCCATAGTGCTGACATGTGGCACAAAGTCATCTAGCTCAGCAAAGAATTTAGCAAGATCATAAGGAATAGGATAAGGATAGGGATACTCATCATCAGATTGTTCCTCTTGAGTATTGAACTTAGCTTGTGACTCGTTTCCAGATGAACTCTCAGGTTTTGGTATGAATTTATTAGGTCCCAAATGGAAAGGAACCTTCTTAAATCCTAGACCAGTTGTATCATTTTTGCTTTGAGTTGTTGCCTTGATAGGATCAATTAGGCCATTGTTATTGGACCCAATAGGGCTAGTTTCCTTGTAGCCAAAGCATTTCATGAGTCTAAGACCAAGCCCATATTTTTCAAGAGTGATTTCTCGAGCTTTCTTTGTTAAGTCTACTAAAGTCTCTTCTTTGTAAAGCCACACAGCAATGGCTCTATTTTCAATTTCATCTTCTAAGGGAACTATAGCCTTGACAAAAGTGTTATTATACTTGGTTTGAGGTGTCAACACAAATGGCTTCTTTGCCTCTGAGGGTCTCCCATAATGGCAAGGAGACTTTGGAAGAGATGTTAATGAAAGTACTGGTTCAATATGATACTCTCACATGCTAGTTTCCTTCAGTTTGAATGACTACTTGATTTGTTTTAGCTTATTGTCATGATAATTAGTGGATTCCTAGTTAGCAAGGATGAAAGTTTCAGTAGCTTTGAGCATATTGCAGGTATAGCTAGTAGTGGCAGGAATAGTAACTTCAGAGCCATGAAATGGGAATTTGATGCATTGGTGAAATGTGGATGGCATATCGCGCATCTCATGTATCCATGGCCATCCTAATAGAATTTTATAAGCCAAGGGAATGTCGAGCACCTGACAGGTGACATTCCTTTCTATAGGACTGTCGTGAATGGGTAAGACCACAAGACCTAGAGACTTTTGTTCAGCTTCATCATATGCTTTGATGGTGATCTTGCATTGAGGATCAATAGAGTCCTTAGAATAATTCAATTTTCTAAGCAAAGTAATAGAGACAATATTTAAGCCAGTGCCATTATCGATGAGTACTCAATGAACACATGTCCGATGTATCATAACCTTCATGTGTAGAGGTTAATTGTGTGGGTGACTCAGTGAGCTATCATTCTCCTTAGAGAAAATCATAGGATAAGGTGAGGTCAAGTGACCTACCATTGATTGAAATTTCTCAAGATGAAGATCTTGATTGAGGAACATTTTCTTCAGTGAGGGCTTTGTCCAGAATCTGCTTATGAGTAGGCAAGATTTTAAGTAGCTCGAAGATAGAGATTTGAGCATTAGTTCATTTTAGTTGATCGAGAACACTATAGCTAGTTGCTATTGAATTCGTTGTGAGTTTTGCACCTTTTCCTGATGGACCAACAAGGGTTTTGTCTTTATGTTGTTCAGGATTGGGAGTAGAAGGCACATGGCCTTTGAGCACTAACTTGGCATGAGAGTGGGTAACAACATTAGCACAATGTTGCAAAGATGTGTTATCCATTATGTTGGAAGTAGGGCCCCTCAAGAAAAATGGTGTCTTGGGTTTATCATTATCCTATTTGCCCTTAATGGTAATGACATTACAATATTTAGAATCCATAGGTTCAACCATGTTGATCACATTTTCATCATTGGAGTATGAATAGTTGACCTTGTTGTTGGGTTTTTGTTTTGAAGTCTCTCCTTTTTCATAGGCTAGGAAAGGCTCTTTGAATGCCTTGTGATCTGAGTTCTTGTTATGTCCATCTACCACAAGTTCACAAGCATTAATCATGTCTTGGACTTTATGGTGCAAGTTTATGCAGTTGCTAGTTTTGTGTCACTTATTTAGGTGATACTCATAGAATGAGGTTTCATTCCACCATGGTGGGCGTGGTTGTGGATCATAGGGGCAAGGGTTGTCCAGTGGTGAAATAAGCATGTGGTGTAGCAATGTTTTGTAAACCACATCCAAAGGTTCACCCAAGGGTGTATACTCTCATTTAGGGCATGTAGCACATGAGTTTCTCGGTCTATTCCCAGATGTCTTGTTGTTAGGAGGAGGTTTCTCAATATTCTTGGCTGCATTGAGACTCTCTTTGAGATTAAAGGCTACCTTAGTAGGCTTAGGAGTTACATTGTCAACAACCTCATCATGTACAATTTCTCAGTTCTTGTTGACATACTCGGGTTTGTCCTTGTTAGAGGTGGAGCCTTGTTTTGTGTCCTTTTGAAAAGAAAGTTCACCCTTCTTGACCATGAATTCTTCTATGCAGATAGCATGTGTGACCATGTATTCAAAGGTATGTGGACCTTGAAGTTGGACTCTATACCCAAAATCGGGTAGGAGGTTATCCATAAAGATGTCAAGTTTCTCTGTTTCTGGGATTTTGCATGAATATTTATTATAAAGTTGTCTCCACCTTTGAAGGTATGTAAGGAAAAGTTTCCCAATCTTCTACTTAAGATTACACAAATCTCGGATGTTAATAGGGTGTTGAATGTTATGAGAATATTGCTAGAAAAACAAGTTGGTAATTTCATTAAATGTTTTGATACCAAGAGGCAAGTGTGAAAACCAGTCCATAGATATGTCTGATTATGCATAAATTCCATAGACAAGGTACCAAATTCCTACAAATGATCTTAGGGATTGGTAGTTCTAAAGTATTTATCATACTTAGGTAACTCTACTCCTCTTGGAAAAGGAGGCATGTCTATGCTCTTGTCAAATGGAAATGGACAAAGAGCATCTAAGGTGTATGTTTTCATGGATTTGTCTTTCTCATACATCATCTGAGCTAGTTGGTCTTGCATAATTTTTAGTTGTTTTTGGAGTTTGGAGGTCTTAGTTTCCTCTTCAGGCATGATGATAGTTTCCACATTGAAATGATGGGGTAGCTTAGCTCCCTCTTGGGCAAGTTTGAGAAAGTATTTTTCTTTCTCTTCATTGAGTAGAATTTCCATGACCTTTTGAAAGTTTTTGTCTTTACTTTGTTATGTGTTCAAGATGTATTTACACCTCTTCCTACTCCCTATCAATTTCATGGTCTTGTTCTTTGTCATTCTTAGTTTGGTCTTGGTTTCTGCTATGTTCACCATGTTCAGGTTCGTAATCAGCCATTATTGGAACATGTTTAGTTTTAGTATGTCATGATTGGAAAGGTCCTTTGAAAAAGGATTCAGATATGTTCTTTGGAGATGTGGGACCTTTTCTAGTTTCAAGATCCTCTTGATACAAGGGATTCCTAGTTTGTTGAAAGTTTATAGAGAACATTCTATGGACCCAAGATGACCGGACAAGTGAGGGAGATCATGAAGATTCCTCACTAGATGAACTAGAGATAGACCATGTATGGACTGAAGAGAGACTTCTGCCACGATTAGTACCCCTAGCTCTACCTCATCCAGGTCTTTTGGGATAAAACACTTTGCCACTTCCTATTGTGACAGTCATAGACAAGGAAAAAAAGCTAAAGCTTAAACAAGGACCACACTAGAACATAGTCTCAAAACAAAGCAAGATAAGGGTACTATATACTAAGGTACTAGTCATCTGAGTAATGGCTAGAATAACCAAAGATTATGACTATCATGACACAGAGTATGACAAGCACCAAAGACCAAAGACAAAGTGAACAAGAGACAAGACTAGTTTATGTGTAGGTCAAAAGTCATTAGTTAAGTAGGAAGCCACTATTTGACATTGTTTGCAAATCAAAAAGAGGTAAAATGATGTAGATAGTAGACCAAATTTAGAGCACAAGTAGATACTAAGTTTTGAAGCAATTTTTCTAGACAAATTGTTGGTTTTTTTGATAGATTTAAGATAGATAGTAAGACTATTTTCAAGTTTTGGACAGAATTTTGGTTGTTTTAAACAAGACAATTGGTTTCTAGATAAACACGAGAAGCAAGTAGTAGTTTCAAACAACCCAACTCAGGACAAAGCAACTCGGAGGGGTGGGAGAACCTTGAGGTTTAGTTTGTTTGATAAGTTTGGAAAATGTTTAAAGACTCAATAACAAACACACTTTTATCCCTAAAATAGAAAATTGGTAGAGAAGGCAAAACCTTTGTCCCACAACTTATGTGCATGCGTGTACCTCGCACAGTCATGTCACCCCCTATAGGGCACTCGTGTTTTGGTATATTCAAAGGACTCAATAGTATATGATAAATGAGCACCCTTGTGGTAGGGGACGAGCACGTATACCACCTTCAAACATCTAGTAGCATGCCTATGGTGAGTTCTATAGGAGAGATTCTTCCCCCTCCTCACACAAAGATTATGCCTCCTTTCGGAGGTGAACTGGGTAGCAACTAAATAAGAGGTTTTTAATTGGCTTCCATTCATACTAATCCCCAGTGGCTTTACAAGAAAATTTGAGGCCAGCAACCCACACTAGCATTTATAAGTGCACACTCTTGAGTAGCAAGACTGGGGCTAGTGCTGACTAGTGTAGTTTACATAGCCTCTTCTTGATATGTGATATTAGAATGAAAAAGAGGAAATTTATATGGATTTGGAGTCTTTCACTCAAAAAAGCTTCTTTATTATAGTGAGGTGGAATCTTCGACGAAAGGAGTGTGCTCACTTGGGTCATTCCCGAAGGTTGGATCACTCCGACAGGCCCTCTAAAGGATTGACTTAGACTAGTGGTTCAGATCTAAGGGTCAAAGTTTCTAATTTCCCGCAAGGGGAAAGAGCATAGTCCTCTACCTTGTTTCCTCACCTAAACATGCAAGACATGTTAATCACTGAGTTATCTTAATTGATCCCACCTTGTCCTATTCCAAAAATTTGATCCCCTAAAAGGAAATCATCATCTCTTCATTAAAAGCTTCATTTGGGAGAACCACTAACTTGCTTTCCTCCCTCAAATGCCATCTTTCAAAGGCTTCTAGGTTTTTTATTTACCCTTGGTCATGACCTCCAAGTGGTAAAGAGCATACTCCCCTATTCCCCTATCTTGCACCCTACAGAGTTCACAAGCCCTATTTATACTATGTGTGAAAATAAATAAAAGAAGATACAACATTTATGTGGGTTTGAAACAAATCTTCATCATGTATATCTTTGACAAGTGTCCTACATTCACATAGTCAATACATGTTCCAAGTATTTGGATAAAAGGTATCTTTGTGAAGCATCCTGCAAACCACTATTAAGCTATTGAAAACCAAAAATTAGAAAACAAATGCTTCAAAAAACAACATTAACCAAATGGAAGCTTAATTGTGGGAAAATAAAATTTAACTTTTTTTGTTCTTTTTGATACCCATAAAACAGCTTAAAAAAAGTTAAAACCTATGAAAAAGTCAAAAGTCAAAATTTGAAAAATACTTTGTTTTTTCAAAATGTCTTACAAACCACTATTAAGCTACATAAAAAATAAATAAATAAATAAATACAGAAATCATAAATAAAAATGCTTCAGAAAATAGCTTGATAAACTGGAATTTGAAAAATTGTATTTTGCATTAATGTTGCAAAATTCCATGCAAAGTCATGCACAGACTCGCGCAAAAAAAATATGTGCACCACAAGAGAATCTGTGCAATTATGCATTTTTTTGCTTGAGAAAGTGTAGAGGAACATGTGAAATCTTCAGGTCTTCGTGCAAAAAATTAGCTTGTTCACGCAAAAATTTGGAAACTTGTATGGACAAAATGATAAAAAAATGCAGAAAATGTAGAAAATGAGGCTAGAAAATTTGATTTTTTGAACCCCACAATGGGTGCCAAAAATGTATATGCAAAATTGGAGGCCTCTGATCCTCACATACACTTCAACATGGTCATTATCTATGAGATCATCCCAAAATAAACATTGTATTGTTTATTCAAAAAGTCTAATAGAGCGACCTATTGCCTTCTAACTAGAAGGATTGTTCCTTTGCTCTCAGAATGAGAAGCAGGAAACCAGACCTCTAGAATGAAGGATTTATGTAGCTAAATGAAAGTGCAATTAATCTAGATGAGAGATATAATTATTAATCTAAGAAATGAAGAAGCATAGTATGTTAAATGGATGCATATTTAAAATCTAAATGATATTACAATGAAAGAAATAAAGCTATGCAAATGTGAGAAAAGTGAGTAAAAATTTTAGCATAAGTTCAATGCAAATTCAAAAAATCATCCTTTATAATGAGGAATGGAGAGCTTCTTTTATAGAATGCAAGAGGTGATCGACAGTCAAGATAAACCGAAATGGACAATCAAGATTGAAGAGCAGAGCCAGTCATAAAGATAACTTCCTCATAAAAAGGAAGTTAATTGCTTGTCTTTGAGTGATAAAAGGAGTTAACTGAGTCCTTTTTGAGTGATAAAAGGAGTTAACTAAGTCCTTTTTGAGTGATAAAAGGAGTTGACTAACTACCTTTTGAGTGATAAAAGGAGTTGACTAGTACTTTTTTTTTAGAGAATATCTAATTTAATAAAATAGAATATGACCTCATAAATGGATAACTTTAACTAATTGAATAATTAAAGTCAATAATTAAAAAGAGGAGATATCTTATTAAATTAAATGTATTTAATTCCTTTGTATATTAGCTAAAGAGGTAATTTTAATTTAATTAAAGTAGAACACTTATAATTAAATTAATTTAAATCAATAAGTTTGTGTAGCTAATTTGAGTCAATATTTAGGAAGTGTGCAGATTCTTCATTCAATCCAAAATCAAAACAAACCAGCAAAGGCCTCCTCATGAAGAATCACATTTATCTTCAACTGAGTAGATTTTGGTATGTTGTAAGAAAAATACGAAACCTTGGAGTTGATTCAAAAGATTAGCTTTTCAAGAGAGGAATTTGCAAGAATTTCTATCATTTAGCATCATGCATAATGATAGTTCAACATAAGTGGTGCTAGAAGGAGGGACGCACTTTTGATTCTCAAAAAAAGAAGGAAAATTTTGCCAAAGTTTCAAAAATTTGAACTTCCAACAAGTTCAATTTTTTTTTTGAGTTTTTGAGAAATTTAGGTCCACAACTCTGTAGCTTCATAGGTCCACAGGTCCACAAGTACATAGGTTCATAGATTTACAACTTCACAGGTGCGCAAGAGCGCAAAACTCTATGGTGCAAAAAATTCAGTAAGGTGAGAAAGTGTGCTTCTACAAAGGTGCACTTTTTCTAGAATTGATGCAAGCTAGAGGGTTCTGATCTAGAATCCTCATTTTAGTAAGCATTAAGGTCTATGCCAAGTGCACACAAGTTTATTGCGCTCACCCACTTTTGTAAACCACATAGTGACAAGGAATTACCCTGAATTCAACCACTTCCATTTGAAGTTTCATCATCTTCTTCAATTCCACCTCCACTCCAACCCCCTAGTGGACCACCACATATTCCAATAGCTACACCTCAACAACCACCTTTAGGTTCACCAAACCCTCCAATAGCCTTTTTCACAAATGTTGTGAACTCACCAATAAACTTGAGAGGTGCACGTCATGACCTCCCTAAGAATCCTGAGAAGTTTTACCCAAGATTCATCTATGGTGAGACACAAATTGCCAAAGATCACATCAAGGTATTCAAAGAAATTTTCAACCGCAAGTAGGTTGCTAACAAGGATGTGGTTCTTCGTTTATTCCCCTACTCTTTGTGGAAAATTGCCTTTAATTGGTATGTTAATTTGCCACCTAGATGTATTGGAGATTGGAATACTTTCAAAAAATTGTTCCTAGAACAATTCAAAACATTCATCAACCCAACTATGATACACCAATTCATATCAATCAAAAGGGATCTAGCTAAAATAGTCTCTCGCTTCAACCACCACTTTCATATGGCATACCACAAGCTAGAGGCACCATACACTATACGAATTGATGCCGCTATTCAAATTTATCTGAATGCTATGGATCATCTCACTGCTATTTTCCTAAGAAGATTTCTTGCAATAGATATCGACACATTGGATAAAGTCTTCATAGAAGTAATTAACTTCACTAAGCAAGCTAATCCTAACAGAGGAGGATTAATTCTTCCAACCCCACCTATCATGACAATGCCAACATACCCTGCTAGAGTACTAATGATGCCTAGTCAATTCATACTTATGAATCCAATTCCATTACAATAGGCACCTACTTCACAAAGTCCCACTCTAATGTATCCAGGGTTTAAACCTCCAAAAGTTGCCTTCTTTGAGCAAAAGGCAGTAGCACTCACTAAAGTAGACAATGGTTTCATTTCCAAATTTGGTTAGATGAAAAAGACTATGTCCCAAAGGAACAACGAACTGAATCATCTAAGATTGTCACAAGGACCAAACAACAACTTCTAGAGAAATAACACTGGTCCTTCCAACAATAATTATGGCCAAAATTATAACAGGAACTTTAGTGGAAACAACAACAATAATGTAGGAAACAACAATGGGGGAAACAATTTCAACCCTCCTAATCATAACAATGGCTTCCAAAGATAGAACTGATAGTGGAACACTCAGCCCAATAATGGAAGCATTCCTGCTAACAACAAGAATAACAACATTCAGTATGTAGATATTAATCAGTATGATACTAGTCAGAATGCACCCAACAATGATGGTTCATATTACAATAGAAATCAAGAGATGGCTCAAAGTTCACAAGTGAATGATAATGCTCCTCATGTGTATTTTAATGCTATGCTACTAGAATCCTATGATTCTATGCAAAATGTGTAGGTAGAACAACCAATTAGAAAAGACTTCTCTTTTCCATTCAATCAAGAACCTCATCTTTAGCATGATGAGGTGTTTTCTTTTTGCAATGACAATTGAAACATGAACAATCTAAGAAATAGAAAAGAACCTTTAACAGATGGGATTCCTCTAGCTTTACAACCAACTCCTCCCTGTCTGAGAGTGAGTAACAATTTGACACCAATTAAGCCATCATATGGAGGACAATAGAATCAGAATCAAGTGAACGTACCAACGATATTGAAAAATCATGCTTGGTCTATTGAAAAGTATAATGTCATCGAAGACTTGAAATGAACCAAAGAAAATATGTCCATGTTTGACATGTTGCAAAATTGTCCATAATAGCAAGAAGTGCTCACGAAGACTCTGGATCATACAAAAGTACCCACAATACAAATATTGTCCCTCAAATAACAGTGTCTCAACAAGTCAATTCTATAGAAGCAATGCCTACTATGTTTAAAGACAAGGTTGAAGTACCCCCATTTTTTTTAGAACCAGAATATATGGAAAGAATCTCCACAATTACTTGATTGATTTGGGAGCCTCATGTAATTTCATGCCACTATCAATAGCTCAAAGGTTAGGAGTAAATCCTCAACCTTCCAATCAGATAGTGATATAGTTGGACAAAATAGAGGTGAAAGTCATCAGTGTGTTGAAAGACATTTGAATATAGTTGATAGTCAATCCCCATATTCAAGATGTCATTGATATACATATGGTGGACATTCCAAAGATGTATGGGTTTCTCCTAAGTAGAGAATGGAAAAAATGTCTAAGAGGATGGTCCTCTATAGATTTCTCTCAGCTATGCTTACCATGGAAAGGATTGAACAATCAAATCAAGATAGATGCAAAACCCAAATTGAAAATGATGATTATAGACTACAATGCCTTGAATGAGATAGCATTCTTACAATTGGATTTGGGTTCATACAACGTGATGGCATTCAACACTATTCCAATCAAAGCATCCCAAGATTAGGATAAGGAACTCAAGATATCGATCCCAAAGGATGAAATCGTGACATAATTCATAGACAGCCTGGTGACTAACTTGCAATGCTTAGGAGAAGAAGTCAATCCTAGTATCTTACTCCTCCCAAGATTTTTTCAATTACATAAAGTTAGCCACTCTGAATTTAAATGCTCATCATGCCAAGAAGTAGTCACAAAGGTGTTTACACATATGATGCAAGGCAAGGACAATAAAATTTTAGAATAAAGACTCGTGGTAGATCAAAGTCCTATAAACTCAACTGAGTCAACAGAGAAGATTGAAGAGGAAAGCAAAAATCTAAATATGGCATATAGCGATACCTCTTTAGATGGGGGATGCTTATCTTCTCCTCCCCTAGGGATGATTAAAGTTTAAAGAAGAAGACAATATGTGAAAGGTTAAGGATGGACTTCAGTAGCCATTCATCCTGAACCTAAAGTTGAGGAAATCAAAGAATTGATAGGGGAAATTTAGGATAAGTAAGAAAAACACACACTTCCTCTATCCACAAATTACAAAGGGGAATCATCAACTCCTCCACAAGAAAATTTGTAGTGGGTTCATAAGAAATAGTCATTCAATTCCCAAGTGAAACAAAAGTTAACGATGAATAAGCATAAGGTCAGCAAACCCAAGGAAAATATAATTTGCACACTCTACTTTAATGGTTCTAGCTACAAGTTGGGAGCTAGTGCTAGTATTGAATTGGTCAACCCAAAAGGTAGGACTTTCTATGCCGCATATTGATTATAGTTTAGATGTACTAACAATGCAATAGAATACAAGGCATTAATCTAAGGACTTCTCTTTACACTAGAGAAAGGAGTCACAACTCTCATAATTGAAGGAGATTCTCAATTGGTCATACAACAAGTAAAATTGATATACTCTTGCAATGATAAGAGATTACTTACTAAAAAATGGTATGGGATAGATTGGATGATTTTAAAGCTTTGAATATCAAATCCATTCGAAGAAGAAAAAATATGGCAGCAGATGCTCTCACCATTTCAGCAAGTGCATTACAACCAGTCAAAAGAACCAAGACGAAAATATTTTTAGTGGAATTGGTTATTGTTCTATCTATTCCCAATAATATCAAAAACTTTCAAGTCTTTTAGGATGATCAACATATACTTGACTTTATCATGTGCAGTCTCCATTTTGAGGGACAAGAGATTGATGATACACCAGATTACAAACTTGAAGATGATGAATTTGAGAATGAAGATGGGATTCTTAATCTAAAAACCAATACTATTCGAAAAGGGATAGTTGAACTAGAGCGTATCTTTGATCATAATGAATCAACACTCAATAGGAGGGTGACTCAAGAAAGGGAATCAAAGAATGTGACTTATACAATTTGGGTACTAATGAAGAAATAAAAATGGCACAAATAGGAAAAGTGTGCAATCTACAAGAAAGGGAAGACATACTCAAATTACTAACTGAGTATAAGGATGTTATTTCCTGGAGCTATGAAGAACTAAAGACACATGATCCTAAGATTATAATTCATAACATCCCATTGAAACTAGATGCCAAGCCATTCTGGTAGAGACAAAGAACTATAAATCCTATTGTTGAACCAATGATCATGAAAGAGGTAAAGAAGCTACTAGATGCTAAGATCATATTTCCTATCTACCGTTCCACATGGGTGGAAAATTTGGTTCCTGTTGATTTCTGCAACTTAAATCTAGCATCTCAAAAAGGCAACTATCCTATGCCCTCACTTGATGAGGTTTTGCAAATTGTAAATGGATCAAAGTTGATGTCATTCTTGGATGGATACTTAGGATACAATCAAGTGATGGTCGATGAAGAAGATCAACTAAAAACAACTTTCACAACTAAATGGGGAACTTTCACCTACAAGAGAATGCCTTTCAGACTAATTAATGCAGGGGTTACATTTCAAAAAGCCATGGATGAAGCTTTTAAGGGATTAGTAAATAAGTGTATAGTGATCTACATGGATTATTTAACCATCTTTTCAAAAGATCGAAGCACTCACATTGCTGATTTAAGGTGGGTATTCAATAGATGTCACACATATGGCATATCCCTCAATCCCAAGAAATGTTCATTTGGGGTCACTAAAGGAAAGCTCCTAGGTCATATCATTTCTGAAGTCAGAATCTCTATCAATCCTGATAGAATCAAAGCTATTCTAAAGTTGTCACCCCCCATAGTCGAAAAGAACTCAAGGCATTCTTTAGGAAGATAAATTTTGTTCAAAAATTCATAAGTGGATTTGCAGAAATAGTTTGTCCCCTTAATGATTTTCACAAAAAGGGGGCTAAGATGGAATAGGTTCTAGAGATTAAGAAATCATTCAAAGATATCAAAGTGGCTATTTCTATGGCTCTGGTCTTAATAAGTCTTGATTATGAGTTACCCTTTAAGATATACTTCTTTGCTTTAGAAAACTCTTATGCTGGCATCCTAACATAGAAGAAGGAAAAGGAAGATGAAAGTCCAATCACTTTCATGAGTTACCCTCTAAAGAATGCCGAATTGAATTATTCAAATCTTGATAAACAATCCTTTGCATTAATCAAGGTAGTGAAGAAGTTCCATCATTACATAATAAGAAGTAAGGTGTATGCAATTGTACCTGATCTAGTAGTAAAGGTACTTTTGATGCAGAATGAACTTGGTGAAAGAAGAGGAAAATGGATGGCCATACTTCAAGAGTTTGATTTGGAAATTCAACCTATGAGATTAGTCAGAGGTCAAGGGTTGTCAAGAATGATAGTTGATAAATAGGATAGAAATGAAAAGGAGTTCAAGTTTGATAGTGAAACAAATGAGGATGATCAGAATAGAATAATTGTATCTTAAGTTGATAATGGCCAAGGTGTGGTAATAGATGTTTGGTATCAAGACATTGTTTATTATCTTCTACAGGACCAATACCCTAGTTGGATGAATAGTTCACAGCATAGGGGACTCAAAATGAAATGTGAGTCCTACATGTTATGTGACAAAAAGTTATATAAAAGGAACTACAAAGGGATTTGTCTGAAATGCTTAGGATGTGAAGAAGCAAAGGAAGTCTTGGAACATTTCCATGACAAGTATGGTATAGGACATGGTTCAGAAAAAGAAATGGCTCGCATGATTTTAAGATTAGGGTATTTTTGGCCCTCAATATTCAAAGATACTTTTGAACATGTGCATTCTTACCATATATGTCAAACTAGTTCCAATAGAGAAAGGCATCCAGTAATGCCACTACAACTAGTGTATGAGGTGTGCCCATTCACAAAGTGGGGGTTGGACTTTATTGGCTCGATCAATCCACCATTGTCAACTAGACATGTGTTTATTCTCATAGCTATGGATTATTGTACATGATGGACAGAAGTAGAAACATTCAAAAACTACACTGTTAAGTTGGTAACATACTTTTTGAAAGAACACATTATTACCAGATTCAGAATGCCTTTTTCCCTTGTATGAGAGAATGGTCCTACTTTCACATCAAAATTATTGACCCAATGGGCATTTGAAAATTAATTCATTATCAAATTTTCTTCAAATTATTATCCACAAGGAAATGGGGTAGCAAAATCTACAAACAAGAACTTGATCATAGTAATAAGACAATTGGTTAAGGATAATCCTAGGGATTGGCATACACAACTCAAATATGCCCTATGGATGGATCGAGTAAGATTCAAAAACACTTTGGGGACTTCTCCATACTTGCTCATTTATGGACAAGAACTAGTGTTCTCACTTAACCTTAGGATTCCTATTCTAAAGTTGATGAGTGGATATGCTGAAGATGCTGACAAAGTACAAATCAAATTGATGAATCTTTTAGAGATGGATGAGAAATGCACAACTGCATTGGAGCACATGGCTAAACATCAAGCTATCATGAAGAGATGGTTAAACAAGAGGGCCATAATAAAATCATTTAGGATTTTTGACCTTGTTCTACTATGGGATAAGGCAAAAGAAAAGCTAGGTAGCCATACCAAATTTGAACACTTGTGGATGAGTCCTTATTAGATTGTGGAGATCCTTGGAGAAAACACTTTTAGGCTTAGTTCTTTACAGGGGGAATTTCTTCCCTTGCCCATAAATGGGAAATTTCTAAAGAATTATTTTGAAGCCTAAAAGAAACAAAAAATTAGTTAGATTTTATTTCTTCATTTAGCTTAGATTTTATTTTTTGCATTTAGCTTAGATTTTTATTTTTTGCAAATGTGTTTATTTTCTACAAGTGTCTTGTGCTTTCATGTTATGTGTTACTTTTCAAAGTTGTGTTAGTCCTAGGGGGTAAGGTGTACTTGAGATTTTATCTTGAAATATTTCATTAACCACTCTTTGGTTCTAATTTTAGGGAGGGGTATTTCTTTGTCAAAATATCTGGATAACTGTGTGTTTTATACAAACTGAACAATGGATGTTGCCTACAAAAATAGAGAGACTTTTAGTCCTAAGTTCAAGGTTCTAAACCAACAAGCTCTCAACACTTTGAAAACTTAAGAATTGACCATCTTAGATGTTGTCAAATTAAGGTCAAATGTAGCAAGGGATGATTCAAATTCCAATTGGTTCAAATTGGAGGGGTCTTCTCAAAGGGTTGCTAAGATCATTTTTTGGCATGAGAGTTTCTAAAAGTTCTAAAAGAGGAACACAAGGGATATTTGCAAAAGATCAAATACAAGAAATGACATTGATGTCCTAGTTACACAGTCTGAGCATAATCAGGATATAGAAGATATTTTAAAAAGAAAAAAAGAAAAAAAAGAAAAGAATGGTGTTAAGACTAAAGGATTCTAAAAGATCAAACATGAAAAAAAACCTATGTTTTCAAAATAAAGTATCTTGTATCCAAAATATTGCTTTATCAAACAGCAACATTGTGAGCTATATGGAATGATTATTCAAAATTTTCCCAAAGCATAAAATGTAGTACCAAAAAATGGGTTAAATGCATAACATACTATGAGAAAATCACAAACTCAATAATCATACGTTAGCACCCACTAGTCTACAATGAAAGCCAAACTAATAAAGAAAGAAAACAATGTTAAAACTCCCTCTTTTATTGGTAGCTCGCATGTCCTTCTTTCTTCTCCAAATGGTTGTAGCTCCAACTTGCCTATAATGCACACAAAATTGAAGAAAAATCCTATGATAAAGATAATGCTATGAGAATACTAGAAGTTGTGATTTGAATATGAGAGCAAGAGTGCAAAATATGAGAAAAGCTAAGGACCTGAAATGAGAGAAAGAGTGTTCATCTTATAATCAACAATCAAGGTGAGAGCATTGGATTTGTCACCCTTAGATATGCGATGTGGCAAGAGATTCCTTTGAGAATTCATGATGAATATGACAAAAGATGCCAAATTTAGGATTCTATGATGCATGGAAGTCAAACTTGAGTAGATTTGGAAGAGAATCTATGATGTGTCATAAGACACCTCAACCCACTTAAAGACAATAATCTATGACAAATAATCCAAATATGGACATGTGTAAGGGAATAAGAATATTGGATTATGTCATATCTTAGTCAAATGTTAAAGGATAATCCACAAGGTGTCATACCAGAGTGTCATGATGATGTCAATATTTTGTAGAATATTTGAATTAAAAACCCTTTATTCCACAAAATAGAAATGAGTAAGAAATGGAATTAATGATGGAAAATGGAACTTAAGAAATTGAAAATTTCCATGGTTTGCGAATGATGAACCAATTAATTAATATAATTAATTAATTGAGGATGATAATTAGGAAGAATAATTAGAAAGAATAATAGGATTAAATTATGGGTTATTTAATCCTATAGAGAAAATTAGTAGATGATTGGCCAAAATTGATTAAATAAATGTGATAGTATCCTTTGATGAGAATGTGATGATAATGGATATCGAATAAGATGATGACAAGTAGACCAAAGCCATGGTCAAATTTATTGGTTGACTAAAATTGATAACATGCCAAGGACACATGACATGAATTGATTAATATGTAACACTTAACCAACATTGTAAAATGCTATAGGATTGAGATTGATTGATAAGGTTGATCATAATAATATCAATGGACACTATCAATATTATTAAAATGGTTGATAATGCCATTATCCAACATTGAAAGCCTCAATAATGTCAAAGATCGGATGACTTGAATGATAGTTTGAATTAGCATTGAGAGCCATGGTAGTACTAAGGTCAGATTGATAGGATTGATAGACTGATAGGTTAGGTTTCCAAGGCACTAAAAGACATAACAATGCCTAGGATTGGATAGATGATGATTGATTTTTGATGTTTGATATGTTTTGGGTTGATTAGGACTGATTTTGAGTGATTCCAAGTTGATTTGGGGTGATTTTGAGTTGATATGAAATGGTTTTGAGTTGATATGAAATGACATGAAATTGATGTGAAAGAGGATAAAAATGACGAAATATGATCAATTTGGATGAAAGATAAAAGTTAGTGGAATGATAAAATGGGATGAATTAGTATGAAGAAGTGGTGAAAGCATAGATGCAAACCATTTTTGAGCATCTACATTTTTCCCCTCTTTGATACAATGTGATTTAGAGCATTATGTCAAAGAATAACTGGTGAGAAAGCCAAAACATGCCCCAGTAGGGATTATATATATGGGTGCCCCCTCAAGAAATTGACTAAGATAAGTATATGATAAGTCAATTTTTCAACAACAAGAAGAAAAAACCATAGCAATTGACAAATCACAAATTAGAGCTAAAATGTGAAAGTTATGAGGTCTAGAGTGTAGAACAGGTTCAATCGAGAGTCTGAGAGTAATTACATGGGGTTACCACTCAAGAATGTATCTAAATGATGAGAATGATGGCTAATTTTTCCACAAAAAATATATGAATACAACTCAAATGATGGATTGCAAATATGAGTTAAAATGCAAAAGTTATGGACTCTAGAGTGCAACATAGGGGCTTCTAGAGCAATTCTGGGCATCCTACTACCCCAAGTGCGCCCAAAACTCATCCAACTGCATCTCATACACACTTTGTAAGCCTAAGTGCCCATGATAGTACCAAGTTCTCCCATGATGCACTTGGGAAGCCCAAGTGAACTCAAAAAGTGTGAAATGTGCCCTAGAAGGCTTGGGGGGCCAAAATCAACCTGATGGGGGTTGATCCGGAGCCCAAGAGTAGTTTCAAGGATGACCACTCAATATGGTGAAAAAATAATGAAAATGATATCTCATTATGTTCACAAGAAATATATGAGTCCAATGCAACTGACGGTTCATAAATCAAAGTTGAAACGCAAAAGTTATGGCCTCCAGAGTGCAACATAGGGGCTCTAGGAGTAGTTTTGGGCATCCTAGGTCCCCAAGTGCACCCAAAACTCATCCAAGTGCATCTAGTGTGCACTTGGTAAGCTTAAGTGCATCATGAAAGTACCAAGTGTGCCCAAGATTCACTTGGGAAGCCCAACTATGTTCTAAAAGTGCAGACTACGCTTGAGAAGGCTCCAAGGGCCAAAACCAGCCCGATTGGACTCGTAATGACCCAAAACTATGCATGCATGCCCAAAATGATGGAAAGATGTCAAATCATGAGTTAAATCATAAAAAAGGTCAAATTTGGTCAAATATGGTTATAAAAATGTTAGACTGAGGTTGGACTAGGTGGAAAGCCACAGAAGGTTGATTGATAGAGTAGGATGATGTAGGAATGCATGAATGCAAGATGAAGATGATTTAGGGAATCAAAAGACATGATCATGGTGATGGAGAATGAGATGAATGATAGAATATTGAGGAGATGATATGAGGACCAATTAGATTGAGGTGAATACTTTTGCTATTGGAAAGTGCAATATATGTTAAATGGAGCTTTATTTTGATATGGCAAATGGAATGCAACACACCATGGCATAAAGGGCTAGAGTGCAAATGCAAGACTTTTGCATAAACAAGCACGATGTAGATAGAGAATGACCTTGTCCTTCTTAAGGAATATGTACATCTCCCAAACTCTAAAAGGTACATTGTAGTAGACAAAAATAGAAAAAGATGATCATGAACCATCCCGACCACTCTCATAGATCATTTATATCATCAAGTGGCATAGGAACATGATTAAAGAAAAGCAAAGCTAAAAATAAATCACTCACTAAATAGCATGAGCCAACCACTATTTTTTTCCATTATTACTTTCTTTTTAATGTTTGAAGGTTTGTAGGTAGGTTTGATATGTTGATGATGTGATAGCTCTATTTGTGGATTCAGTTGAGAGGTTCGTAGTGATATGTTGGATTGATTATTGGTTCACATTGCTCAGATAGTGTGATTTTTGTGAAAGTGTAGTGCTCTAAGTTTTAGTCTGCAAAGTGCAAGTGTGTACGCAAAAGGGGTGGTTATCCACAATGAATATGTGCAAGGTTTATTGAAAATTTTTGATGGGTTTTGTGATTTTTAGGGTTTTTTGGGGATATTTGATGTTTTTGGTGTGACTGATTTCTTCAGGACATTTTATGATTTTTCGGGTTTATTTCAAGATATTTTACAATTTTTGTAGTGATTTTTTGAAAAAAATTTATGATTTTTAGTATTTTCTTCAAGATCATATTTGAACTTTAAGGATTTTTTAAGGATTGTATTTGAATTTTTAGAATTTTTTCAGGATCATAAAAGCATATACAAGTGTTAGCTCCAATCCATTATGCGTTAGGTCCAATGGATAAAAAGTTCTTAGGGATATTCCCCCAATTCAAGTTCAAACTCATGCATCATGTAGGTAATATGCCCCTAGACAAGACGAAAACTATGTACAAAGGCCAATGATAGGGTGCGTGCAGACTGGTGATGCTTTAAGTAAGATAACAATGGATATCAACCAATTTGTGAGCCATGGTCAAGGAGCCAAGGATGTCTTACAAGATGATAGGTATGATTAGGGAATGACAAAGGGGAAAAAACTAGATGGAATCTCAATAGATGGAGGAGCAATAACTGATTACATATGGTGTCTGTTTGCTAGGTTTTCACTATGGTACTTGCCCAAAGTGCCTGTTTGCCAAGATTGCACTTGTGGACGGAATTTTTCTCTTGACTCAAATTTTCATGCTAGGATGCCTATTTGCTAGGTCTTCATCAAGGCAACCATTTTTTCATGACTTTTTTCACTTTTTTTCTTTTCCTTTTTTTTCAGGACTTTTTGCTATTTTTTTGATATTTTTTGAGGACTTTTAGATGGAATCAAGAATGTTGCTGACTTGACAACTACTAATAAAAAATCTATTGTTGCTACTACTAGCTAATAATCTCAAGGTCCATGACTGACCATAACTATGCAAGATTTTTTCTGAATCTATAGCTAAAATCAAACCACTAGAAAGGCCTCGAGATATACCAACATCTACCGTATGTAAGACAATGTCTACCTCTTGTGAATCAATGCATCTGAGGATAAATGGGTCAATAGATATGTCATGTGGGATGTCACTAATGATGACATATGTAAAGGCTTGTTGGAAAAAGATTTGAGCTTGGGTGTTGGGCAAATTAGGTAGCTGGATTTGGGGATAAACAATTGGATATAAGTGAGGGTTGAGACCAATGACCTTCCACATGAATGCTGATTGAGAGAGCTTCAAAAAACTTTTTGACATGTTGAATACTAGAAAACTAATATTCATGGCATCATATTTTTCATCTTTTATCCTTGGGAGCTTCTTAGCTTTTGATTTTTTACAGTCTAATGGTGCCTTTTGGTTTTCACCAAGAGACCTATGCTTGGTATTTTTTTCTCTTTTTTCATTGTAACTAGAAGGTGGAGTTGGCTCCCCAAAGTATGCCAATGTGTTCTCTTTAGAAGAAATTGCTTCTTTATGATTGTCAATCATAATGTCTTCATAGATTTCAAAGTCTATTATAAGAGTGTCCTACTTGTCGAATCGATAAAAAATTGGTGGTCCACGTTGGTCCCAATCTAATAGTTTAGGATAACTTGAGGGGATGTCATCATCAATGCTGAATGCGCTTTGGTGAAAGGTATGGATATGGGGATTCAATTCTATTGTATTATTAGGGTTATGCTTAGAAGAAAAAGGATTCTTGGTTTTAGGTGGGATATCCTCAGATGCCTTTTCATCATTCAAAACATCCATAGTCTTACACATAGGTACCGTAGTACTAGGAGGACCTATTCATAATGGTTTAAATCTAATCCCCAAACTAGGAGGTCATCCTTTTGTAGTGATAGGTTCAATGATTCCTTGTTTCTGAGATCCAAGACTGCTATAGCCATCATAGCCTTGTTTCTACATGATAATAAACCCAAGTCCATACTTGCTAGGAGATATCAAAGTGGATTTTTTTTCTGCTTGTGCTTTCTCCATACAAAGAAAACTATTCTCATTGATAGGAGTGGCATCTTGTGTACTAATGGGAGAAAGTGGTGACTCCCTAATGTGGGATACGTGAGACATAAAGTATTCTCCACACCCATTATCTTCAATTTTCATCTTTTCCTTGGCCTTACTAAGGAGTATATCAGCATCCACGTACTTAGAGGAATCTATGGGTTGTGCTTCATTGTTTGTCAAGACTTGGTATGTAGTAGCATCTCTTAGATTGGCACAAAACTTAAACGGATCTAGATCACCAAGGATGAAAACCTCCACATTGTCATAGGGAAACTTTAGACATTGATGATATGTAGAGGGTACTACTTTCATAGCATGAAGCCAAGGGTGTCCTAGTATCATGTTGTAATTCATTTCTATATCTAGGACATGGAAAAATGTATCTTTAGTAGCTGGACCAACTCTGATAGGTAATGTGATGATACCCTTGGAGAAGCATTCACCATCATCATAAGATTTTATTGTGATTCTTTGAGAGGGATCCACATCATCTGCAAAATAACCCAAGCCTTTGAGAACCTTAAGAGTGCAGATGTTGAGTCCTGCTCCTCCATCTATTAAGACATGTTTGACTTTGACATTATGGATGAAGACTTCAAGATGAAGGGGATCATTGTGGTTAGGTTTTTCCTTAGGAATATCTCGAGGGGAAAAGGTAATATGTTGTGAGACTCATAGGTTCCCAACCATGGCTTGGAACTGGGCAACATCCATGTTATCTAGGACTATTGACTTTTTAATGGCTTGATCCAAGATCTTCTAGTGTTGGGGAGATGCATGCAGTAGGTCCAAGATGGATATTTGTGTAGGAGTCTTGCCAAGCTATTCAACAAAGCTATAATCAGATGAAGTATGAGCTGCAAGTCTAGTAGGGGGTGAAAGTCTAGTAGAAGTAGTAGGTCTAGATTGAGCTCTAGGTAGGGTGACATTGGTAGGGTGTGTAGTGATAACACAACAAAGGTCTTTAGCCTTTAAAGTGAATGTGGATATGTAGGAATCTGACTCATTGAAATAATTGATAGTGTAGTCATATCCCATGAGGGTGTAATTCACATTAGCTTGTGAGTTTGAGTTTGAATTGGAGGGCTTCTCTTTGTCATGATTACCCAAAGGATCTCTGAATATAGTGTAGTCAGAGTTGGATGCTAATAGTGATGGATCAACTATGATTACACTGTCATCAATAAGGTCTTGTATTGCATGTTTCAATTGGAAGCATGATGAAGTCTTATGTCCTTTGGTGCAATGGTAATCACAATACTTTTTGTCATCACACCAATTGGCTTTAGTCAATGGTTCATCTTTGATCGAGGATAACTATAGGAAATTATTACTCAATAACTATTGTAGTGTAGTCTCAAGAGGTATCCCCAATGGTGTGAATTTCCTATCCTTGGTTCTAGGATGTCTTCAAGGTTTGTCTTGCATGGAAGGCTCAGTCTTCTACTACGAGCTTAATGTTTGATTGGGAGTTTGTGAATTCATGGGGTTTGCACCTTTCAAAGTCAATTAAGGTTTTGTTGTGCTAATTGTTCATACATCCACAATGCCATCATTAGTTACATTCTTATTTTTAGAGAAATTTTTTTCCTTGTCATTAGACAAGTTGGTGATCGTGTTGTCTTTGTTTGTCTTGAGGATTCCCTTATAGATAAGAGCATCTTCAATACTAGCCCCTTTTTTCACCAGTTTAGAAATGGTGCTTGCACTTTTGATTTTGAGTTCATACATTAATTCAAGGACTAGGTTTTCAATGCACAAGTTTACTTGGTGTTATTCAAGAATGTCTTGTGACCATTGACTGACTAAGCTTCTCCAGTGTCATAAGAATGTGAAAAATGGTTCTCCTATCTTCTATTTAGTCGAGCAAAAATTAGAAAGTGTCACTTCATTCGTAATGTTAAAGGCAAAGTGGGAGATGAACTTTTTTGCAAGTTCTGACCAGGATTTGATATTACTGGGAATTTTGGAGTACCATTCAAGTGTGGGCCCACCTAGGGAACAAGGGAACAATCTCATGAGGTAAGTGGGCTAATCACTGAGTTTGGTACATGAGGCACAAAATTATCTGATATGATCAACATGGTTGCCTTTTCCTCGGTATTTTTTGAACCTTGGAGCCTCAAAGTGTTTTGGGAATGGAGGCATATATAGACTTTTATTGAATGGATTAGGATGTAAGTCCCTTTCTGTATATAGAGCCTATTTCTTTTGGACCCCCAATGCCTTGACTTGATTGGAAAGTTGTTTGAATTATTGTAATAGCTCTTCATTAAGATTTTTCTTGATAGTATTTCCTTCAAGTCCTTTGTGCCTATGAGTAGACCATTTTCTATAGCAAGAGCTATGTCTACTCAGCTCTGACATTTTTGTATCTGATGAGTATGGTTATGTGTCACTAGGTGGTGGGGGTATGTTGGTATCTTGAAGGCAGAAGGGTGCTTGTGGTTGGGATACTTGTTGGGGTATTTGATGTGGCACTTGTTGTGGTATCAACTGTGATTGATGTACCATGTGTTGTTGTTGTTCCATTTGTTGTGGTTGTTGTTGGGATACCTCTGTTGGTTGTATGTGAGGCCATGTATGTGATTTTTGTTGTAGAGGTATCTATTGAGGTTGTTGTGGCACATGTTGTTGTTGTAATAAATATTGTTGGTATGTGATTTTTTGCTTAAGGCATCTTTGGTATTCCAATTATTGCTTGAGTTACTCTTGTTTTTTAGCAAACATCGCTTGTTGTTTTTGGATTTGTTGTCGATACATTGCATGGAGGTCAAGTGGGTTTATGTTGGACTACATATTAGGGATGTTGGATGTTTGCACCACTTGTGGTTGTTGTTGTTGTTGATATGTGGGATGTGTGTTAATTGGATGTA
The DNA here is from genome assembly GCA_028749045.1 of Cupressus sempervirens. Classification (NCBI taxonomy): domain Eukaryota; kingdom Viridiplantae; phylum Streptophyta; class Pinopsida; order Cupressales; family Cupressaceae; genus Cupressus; species Cupressus sempervirens. Next base: position 264,379,551 of record CM053790.1, read on the forward strand.
GACTTGGTTGAGGGTTGGAAGTGTTAAGTCCTTGTACCACTATAGGTTGATGTTGTTGTGGGAGTTGACTAAGTCCTTACAAATTGACCATCATGTTGGTATTGTTGCTTTGACACCTTTGTGTGTTAGAGGTTTCTACTTAGGACATCATATTGACTTGACAATGAGGTGCATTCCTTTTGGGAATAGGTGTAATGTCAATAACACTTTTCATTTGTGCATCAATAGGGATTGTTGTAGTTGATGTTTCACATAGTGTACTCATGGGAGGCTCCATAACATTTGATGTCATAACACTTGGTAGAGTTAGGAGCAAACATGCACTTTGTTGATTTGTCTCCAAAGGAGGTATGTCTAGCATCCCTAGAGCACAAGTCCCTTTAGGTGCATCTTGTTGTTTCATCATGCGACTAAAATAAAGTCTTAATGTGCTTTTGGGGTGTTTAGGAATTTGTGGTGTTTTTTCGAACAAGGGGTTAACATTGATGTGTTCAAATGTACTTTGGAGGATTTTGATGGTTGATTCTTCATGGGACCTTATAGGTGCCATTATCATGTTTGAAAACTCCAAAGGTTTTTTTCCATTATCTAAGTCCAAATTGATCATGGTTTGTATGTTTTCAATGATTGTGCTGGTTTGATGTTTGGACTTAGGTCCTTCCACATTTGGGTTGAATTTGACAATTTCTTGGGCTGCCAAAAGTTTGAAGTTTTTACAGATGTTTTTGTCTTGACATACCCTAGCCATTTCTTTATAAGTGATGCCATAATTAGTATCAGAGTCATCACTAAGGTGTACAACACCTTGTTGTATGTTTGATGTGTTAGGGTGGAAGATACTTGTGTTAGGTTGGCTAAATTTGAAGGAATGTGATTGTTCATCTTCGGGTGTGGTCGGTACACTTCCTCCTCTTGGCGGTATTGGCACAAATATGGGTTCAAATTTTGGACTCCATTGAACGATACCATGTGTAGGGGAAGTGTTTGAAGGAAACCTCATAGTAGGTGCATTGTTTAAGGTTTGTTGTGTCATAGCTTGATTATGATGATCTTGCATATACATGTTTAAGGGGTCAGCAAGTAAAGGTTGTGACGCCTCGATTTGGTCTTCGTCAAATGGTTGTTGGGTCTTCTTGCTCTTTTTCTATCATGGATGAGGTTTTGGTTCTTCTTGTGCCTAATAAAACAAAGGTTGATAAAGTTCCTCAGGTATTTGAGTTGATTGTGTCCTAGTAAGTGCTGGCATGATACCTAAGAATGCAGATGCAGTGGGGGAAAACCTAAATGGACTTTTTTGCCTCCCAAGTGCATACCTAAACTACCAATTATACTAAAATAGTACCAAGTGCACCCATGAAATATTTGGGGGCCTAAAAGTGAGTAGTTGGTAAGTAAGAGGAATGCAATGGGTAAACAAAGGTGCTAGGGTGCCTAAAATGTAAATTTTGAGTGTTTTGAGTGATTTAGAGTGCTTCCTAAGGTCTTGGGATGTAATGCAAGTTGTGGAAGTGTAGATTAGGGTTTTAGAACCTAGAATGAAACAAATAATTACCAAGTGTGCTCTAAAACTACCAAGTGCATCCTAAAAAAACCAACTACACACTTGAAGTGTGCAATTGGTAAAACAGGATTGCAGTTGGTAAAACAAGTCAAAACTTGATAACTAAGATGTGGGTATGCAAGATATGGGTGTTTTTGGGATTTTTAAGTGTTTAGGGAGTTTATGTAATGTAAGGAAATGCTAAATGAGCTAGGCTTTTGATGTGAAAAGTGTAAATATCCTAGGGATGTTATGCAAATGCAAATGCAAGGTGACATTTTGAAGGTATTCAAAATGAAGATTATGGTATGCAAAATGAAGGTTAGGGTTGTGTTTTGGACTTGGTAATGAAACCAAAGGTAGGTGCATGCAAGGTTTATTATGAAAAGGATGGTGTTCTAGGGTTGATAATGATGTTTGGGATATGCAAAAATGAGGATAAGTGATCAAAAGGACAATTTGGTTGATGGACACTTTGATAGGGTTTGGTAGTGAAAATGATGCTAAGGATTTTGATCAATGCAAGATGAAGGGGATATACCACTAGGGTAAGTCAAGATGATGTTTAGGAATATGATTATGCTAATGATAGATGTATATGCAAGGTATTAACCTAAGAGTTTAACTTTATGACAATAGACTTTGGATCTTGGCCCAAAAAAAAGGGCAAAAAATGATAAGATCAAAATGAAAAAACCAAATCTACCTTGAAATAGGTAGTTTTTGACCAAAGAAAATGATAAAATGATCATGGTCAAGATCCATCATCCTTTTGACACAATGTAATACTCTAGAGTTCATACTTTTGTTTAGATTTTTGACTAAATTCAAAGGTTTTGGGGTTCAAAATGATGTTTAGAGGACTTGAAAGGTGATGATGCTGATTGCATATGCAATATGGACAATTCCTATGATGAAAAATGGGATTTTTGGTGCAAGATGTAGTTTTGGGTCAAGTGCACAATGGGGAGGTATAGAGGCTCCTAAATGTAGTTTTGGGGTCCAAAAGTGTTGTTTGGAGTCCCAAAATGGTCATGTAGGTGCCCAAGTGCACCCTAATAGTGAAAAGTGTGCTCCAATAGTACCAAATACACCTATGATGTAGTTGGGGCCAGTTTGGGTGCAGTTGGTAATTTCTGGGTGCAGTTGGTAAGTTGGGTTGAATGTATGTTGATTTTGAAAGGTATGTTTACCAAATTGATTTTGAAAGGTAAATTTGAATGTTGTCTTTTTATCTTGATTATGTTTTAGATACATGCAAGACACATTAAGACAAGAATAGCTATTGTTAAAAGTGAATATTCACACCACAACCTAGGCTTTAGGACTATATCCACTGAATTCCTACTTGAACTGAAGTTCAGCCACACTTATCCAGAGTAGACAACCTAGGGTCTTGCCACCACAGGCTCCCCCTTACAGTGCACTAACTTCTTAGGGCTACCAAGATCCACTTCCCAAGGGGCATGACTTCCCAAGGGACTGTTGCCTCTACTAAGGATCATGAGAATGTAGGATGTCTTCATGGGCATGGGTCACCCCTTGAGCTAGTGGATAGAAAGAATTTTGGCCACTACAATACAATTTTGAGAAAGGGTATTCCATTTAACAAGTGAATGATAAACTTCCATAGAAGGTCTCCTAACCCTGAGAACTAGGGTTTGATGCACCACAAGGGTATTGGAAGAGAGCTAGCACACAATAATACCACTGACATGACTTTCACCATAATCAAATTTTATATAGTGGCTGGAACATTCACCTGGCTTTAGGCCCATTACCACTTTGAGGTCATCCCCTGGCATACCCAATATTGAGTATCTTGGTCCAAGGAAGGCCTCTTATTGAAGTTACACAAATTTCTCTTACACCCAAGATCCACGAATGGCAAGGGGAGATGATACATCCAATATAACTCCTAGGGATTTAAACATTGTAGAAACACCAAGTAGAAAAGAAAAACTTCATTTTAGGCACCAAATGAAGTGTTATCTAATCTAGGAAATCCACACGCATAGTTTTGACAAACACACAATGGTCTTTGACAATGTCCTACAAACAATCATTAGTAGTTTGTTATGATCATGTCTTTATCCAAAGATTGGCACATGCTACAAATAGACCATCAGTAACACAAAATCATCTAACTTATTTTCCAAAAGCAAATGGAAACCTTACATGCAGATTCTAATTGATGTGTGTGTTTTTTGTGAACCAGGTGCACTCTAAGAGAGAAAACTGCACCCTAGAAGGCCAAAATGGATTAGAATGGACCTAAGTGCACCTAAATAGTGCTAAATACATCCATGATGTAGTTGAGGCCTAGTTGGGCATAGTCAATAGTTTTAGGACATAGTTGGGAGGTCAAGTGCAAACTGTGGGGAAGTGGTGTCTGAATAAGACCTAGAAACTAAAAATTTTGAAACCTATACTCCCAAGAGCACCCAAATAGTGTAGAATACATCAATGACATATTTGGTAAGTTCTAGGTGTATTTGGGAAGTTAAAAACAATAGAAAGGGGTTTTGGTGGCTTCTAGACTCCTAAAACTGCTTCTAGGGGTCCCAAGTGCACCTTGACAGAGCAGAGTGCACCCTAGGAAAGAAAGCTAACAAAATGCATGAAACAAGAGCATATAAGCATGTTACTAGACCCCCTAATTAATCTAGGTGTGATATGGGAGTGTACATAGACTTTATACCCTTCCAAGTGAGCTCCTTCCTTGCACCTACAAGCATAAAACAAGAAAATCCATGTTAGATATGCATGTTCATGTTGGGTTCACCAGTTGTAGGACTAGAAAATGGATTAAATGCATAGCATACTATGAGAAAATCACAAAATCAATAATCATACATTAGCACCCACTAGTCTACCATGAAAGCCAAATTAATAAAGAAAGCAAACAATGTTAAAACTCCCTCTTTTGTTTGTAGCTCCCATGTCCTTCTTTATTCTCCAAATGATTGTAGCTCCAACTTGACTCTAATGAACACAAAATTGAAGCAAAATCATATGATAATTATAATTCTATAAGATTACTAGAAGTTGTGATTTTAATATGAAAGCAAGAGTGCAAAAGATGAGAAAAGCTAAGGACCGAAAATGAGAGAAAGAGTGTTCATTTTATAATCAACACTCAAGGTGAGAGTATTGGATTTTTCACCCTTACATATGTGATATGGCAAGAGATTCCTTTGATAAAACATGACGCATATGACGAAAGATGCCAAATGTAGAATTCTATGATGCATGGAAGTCAAACTTGACTAAATGTGGAAGAGAATCTATGATGCATCATAAGACACCTCAACCCACCTAAAGCCAAAAATCTATGACAAATAAGCCAAATATGGACATGCATAAGAGAATAAGAATATTGGATTATGTCATATCTTAGCCAAATTTCAAAGGAGAATCCATGAGGTGTCATACCCAAGTGTCATGATGATGTCACTATTTTGTAGAATATTTGAATTAAAAATCCTTTATACCACAAAATAGGAATTAGTAAGAAATGGAATTAATGATGGAAAATGGAACTTAGGAAATTGTAAATTTCCATGGTTTGTGGATGATGAACCAATTAATTAATAAAATTAATTAATTGAGGATGATAATTAGGAAGAATAATTAGAAAGAATAATAGGATTAAATTATGGGTTATTTAATCCTATAGAGAAAATTAGTAGATGATTGGCCAAAATTGATTAAATAAATGTGATAGTATCCTTTGATGAGAATGTGATGATAATGGATATTGAATAAGATGATGACAAGTAGACCAAAGCCATAGTCAAATTGATTGGTTGACTAAAATTGATAACATGCCAAGGACACATGACATGAATTGATTGATATGTAACACTTAACTGAAATTGTAAAATGCTACAAGATCGAGATTGATTGATAAGGTTGATCATTATAACATTGATAGACACTGTCAATATTATTAAAATGGTTGATAATGCCATGATCCAACATTGAAAGGCTCAACAATGTCAAAGATTGGATGACATGAATGATAGTTTGACCTAGCACTGAGAGCCATGACATTACTAAGGTCAAATTGATAGGATTGATAGACTGGTAGGTTTTGATAAATTGATAGGTTTCCAAGGCATTGAAAGCCACAAAATGCCTAGGATTGGATAGGTGACGATTGATTTTTGGTGTTTGATATGTTTTGGGTAGATTAGGACTGATTCTGAGTGATTCTGAGTTGATTTTGGGTGATTTTGGGTTGATATGAAATGGTTTTGAGTTGATATGAAATGATTTTGAAATGACATGAAATTGATGTGAAAGAGGATACGAATGATGAAATATGATCAATTTGGCCAAAAGATCTGAGTTAGTGGAATGAAAAAATGGGATGAATTAGTATGAAGAAGTGGTGAAACCATAGATGCAAACCATTTTTGAGTGTTTAAAAGGGGACATCCTGTTAAGAACCCTCAAACTAATTCTCTCATCTAGTCAAGAAGTGATTGATAAACAACCTTCATGAAGATTCTAAATGGATAAGCCAAGAGGAGTGGAAGATTATTTTTGAGTTGTTAGAAAACTTTGATAGACTGCATCCTGGGAAGTCAAAGGGAATGAACACACAAATCACACATTGAGCTTGAACGTTTTGAATTCTAGAATTTTGATTGCAAACTCATCCGAAATACACTTGAGGTGTTTGAAGTTCAGTTGGTGTTTGACACATGTTGAAAGAATGTTTTTTGATGAAGAAATTCCTTGGTCATTTCTTCCTTTTTTTGGGGCTATTTGTTGTGGTCCCACAACACATGCCCCATTCCTTACTAGGAATGGGAGCCCCCTTTTGTTTGATACCCCAAATTAACCATTCAAGATTTGAAAATTTTCTTAAGAGTCAAAAGTTTGAAAACCCAAGAACATTAAAAATTAAATAATTAAAAAAATGGAAAATGGAAAAAGATATAAAAAATTATAAAATTTAAAAAAAAAAAGATGAAGACCATGCATGTGCCACTTGTGAGGTGTGCGTTATGCACCCTCACAGGGGTGCACCATGCAGGGTGAACAGGGGTTATAAAACCACCCTCCCCCCCACAAGACTTCACCACTTTCTTCAACGTTGCATTTGAGTCTAGAATCATTGTACAAGAGGTGCGTTCAAGTTTTGTCATGGCGTCGTGTGCCCACTATGCATAGCACAATGTGCCCTTTGAAACCTAGTGTCATGCACGCACTATGTCATGTGTCACATGTGCCCATGATAATATGGTGCTATGCACCCATGGTAACTCGGTGCTACATGCCCATGGTAATATGATAGTGTTGCATGCCCATTGTAGCATGGCGCTATGCATGCCCTTGGTGACAGTGTTGCATGCCTTGCCATGACATGGCACTGTACATTCCCTTTTGCTACACTGCATGCCTTTGGTAATATAGCACCCTGTGCACCCTATCGTGACATGGCACTATGCCTTGAGGGCTGCATGTTTTATAAACATATGCCCTACACTTACAAACTTCACACACACCATGTGCGCTTCGAGTCCCCATGCCCACTTCACATGTACACACATACACTTCTGCCCATGCATTTCTCCATCTCATGAAAAAACTTAAAAATAAATAAAAATAAAATAATAAAAAGATGCATTTTTTTATCAACACTCAATTAGACACAAATTAAATGTTTTTCTTTTGCGATTAGTTTTTATTCTTGAGTTGACAAATGCCTTTTCTTGTGTTGTATAGAAATTAAATGGCATCCACATCTAGAATGGCACCCAAGCCCATCATATTCAAGTTTCAAGGCATACCATCCAAATCAAGGTTCCATGATGATCATGCAGAAAATAGAGATACTGACTTGGGACACATGGATTTGGGAGAGTTCCTCAAAATCTACAACAAACCAATGGAGAGATCTACACTAATATCCTCACTAATTTTTTTCTAAGTTGGTGAATGCAGCTTCGCATCTTGTATCAGTGCAATTAGCAAAATTGATCATGACACTGGCTCAACATTTTATTCTTGAAGAAAGAGTGGTCAAGAGTGTCACTGAAGAAGTTGTGTTGGACTTACAACCTAACAACATTAAGAGGATATTTCATCTCCCAAGGGTAGATCAATTCATTAGACTCTCATACAAAGTAGTAGAGAGATGGTATAGGGAGCACTAGAAGGAAGAAACAGACATTATGCAATCATCTTACCTCATTGAGAAACCTCCTTGAGGAAGGATAATAGAAAATGTGGATATGACTTGAGGATATATGAAGGAAGATATTGGTTATTCCATCATTCTCTTGAGAAAAGTCATGGGTTTACCTGTAGCGGGCCACCTAAACACTTTCATGATTAACTTTATTGAGACAATCAGGGCAGCAAAGATACCACTGGACTGGGCCACCACACTAAGTGAAAACTTGTGTGAGAAATTGAGGGTAGTAAAGGACAAGAAGAAATTTTATATGACTTCTTACATGGTATATCTACTTGCAGCAAGGGAAAAAAACTACCCAGGTTTGTACAAGAGAGGCACTATGCAGGATCCTAATGCTTGACCCTATATTGTTTACCCTCAGTTGGTGAGGAAGAAGCTCTCAGCTCAAAGAAAGGAGTATAGAATCATGAATGACACATTCATTTTTGGGGTTATCTGATTCATAGAGGGAGATTACAAAAGAGGCTATTTGATTAGGAAAAAACATAGATAATAGTTCTTGGGGCCTACTTCATCCAATTCAAGACATTCACATATCTATAGGTAGATGGTGCCACTATCAATCCCAAGAAGCTTCCCAGATATCCAAGTGACAAATTGGGGTTATTGGAGATTTCTAGATAGATTGAATCTACATATAAGAGGGTGAAGAGACAAAGGAGACCTTGATAGGCATGGCCTTTGGTCATAGGACCATAACAGGTGAAACAAAAACAAGATATTTCATCCTTTGAGTGGGAGTGGGAGAATTATCCCCTGGAGGAATACAACTCTCGCTAGCCCTCTTTTGATAATATCAGAAGAGTGGAGAGTCTAGTAGGAAAGGAGTTCCACCATGAAGATGATGTTGAAGATCATTCAATGAATGCAACAAATGACTACAATGTTCGCATAAGGGACTATTGTAGGATGACTTTGTATCTAGTAGAAAAGCCTCTTCAATTGAACATTCCTGAAGAAATAAGGCAACAAGATTCAAAATAGCTACTGGACCCCCTGTTCAACTTAGACAAGATAGAAGAAAGACCCATTATGAATATTGAGGTTGACAGGGAGGAGGCTAATGATATTAATCATCAGGCGAGGCATGTTGTCAGAATGATGAAGGATTGGATCAAGAAGCCTTTTCCACTTGATCCAATACCTAACACGGTAATCTTTTATGCACATGCCTACCTAGAAAGAGGTAGAGGGAAGAAAGTAACAATTCCTACCTTTGTAGCCCAATCTCCTATTAGGCTAGAGATAGTATACCAACTTGATCACCTGGTTGGATACTGTTGGTGCTCAAAATTGTAGCCTAAATTTTGAGCATTGTTAGAGAAAATTGAGCCCTATAAATGATCATAATTGCATATGTACTTGGCTATACCTGTGAGGCCCCTAAGGTGTTTAATGTTTCTAACACCTTCCATTCAGTGCGTCTACCTATTCCATGAAGTTAAATCATCATTTTGAGTCATTTGGCGAAGTCCTGTTTTGAGTGCATTTCTAATTTGCATTTTCACCTAAGTGTCAAACAGTGACAGGAGGGCATGTTTGCAACTGAATATCTTGCACCTAGAAATGTTTCAAGACTTTCCACTTTGGGAGTGTCTATTTTCCATACCTAAGGACTTATGTTTCATATTTTGAGTCATTTTGAGTTCGTTTAATTAGGTTTTGAATCCCTCAAAGTTGGTCAGTTACTATTTTCACACATTTGCAAAATGTTCATAATTTTGGGAAGCCCTGTTTGACATGCTATAAATTTTGACCAGTTGACCGAAATGATAAAATTCCTTATGTATCATATTTTAGGGGTCAGAGACTTTATATGTTCCAGATTTGAACTTATGACGAATCCGTTTGGTCAGATTTCAAATGCGATTCCATTTGCAATTTCTAAAAGTTTCACTTGTAACCAGAAGTGCAGATTGATCGGGGGCCCTGTTCGGGATGTCATATTTTTGTGCCTATGAATGGTAGGACCAAATGGTTTTTTCCCTTGTATTCTAATCTAAAAACACTATTAGTGTGTCAGTTTTTAAGCCTTGACGAATCCGTTTTCACACTTTTCAAGGGTCATTCCATTCCTAAAAAATGATATTTCACTGATGTCGTATGTCTTGCAAATCCAGGTAGTCAACTTTGCGCCATTTCCAAACTTACCCCGTGATTCATCATGAGCCAAAACTATAGAATCATACTTTCCTCATGGCAAAGTACTAGTGTCCCAGTTTTCAGAACCTCAAGTGCCTATTTGCCTAGTTTTCCAAGCCAATTTCGATCTTAATTTATTACTTTCTGACATGTTTTCATGCAGGTAGTTCTAAAGGGTCAACTTTGATAACGAATATCTTTTGACCTCAAATTTTTCATTAGACGAGATTTGACAAGGTGCAAGAATGCAAAACAAAGATTCAATGTGCTAGTTTTCAAAGCTCGGTCAAGTGTTTGGATCAGTTTTTAAGGCTAGTAAAAGGACCTCTTGGTGCAAAATTAACAAATTGAAAAAAGGGAAAAAATGATTTTCAAATGCTGATTCAGTGGTCAAATTTGTTTTGAATCAGTATCAGGTAGTCAGTGGGCCAGTTGTAAGATTCAGTTGTTCGAAAATGAAAATTTTTTAGCTGGACCCACTTTGGGGTCTGACTGATTCTGTCAAGCTAATAGATCATTGAATGGTCCAATAAACATTAAAGTTATCATAAATAGTTTAAAGCACTAACAACCATCTTTAATACCCCAAGATCTCATCCTGATAACAACAAAATTTATCATTATAAAGATGGAGCAAAAGGTTTTGAACTCTGGATAGATGGGTTACTCTGTACTTACAAGTTTATATTTGCTAGAAATGGGTCACATTCTAAAATCAAATAGTAACTAGGAAAGTTTAAGAAAAGGTATAATCAAGTGCCAGAACTATAGTTCCAAAAAATACTTGTTGGCATTATTGCTTTGTCCATTTTTGAATGTGAGTATTACATTGATTAGCTTCAATTTCCTTGGTGGTGAGTACTATTAGATGTGTAATTGCACTGATCTTCACACTTCCTATTGGCATTATTACTATAACTACTAATTAGACTGCCGGCCTGAACATGATAACAAAATAGCATCTCTTGCAGCATGCGAGGCATCTATAACATTAAGAAAGGAAGCTATGGAGTTGTAGGATGATTCTTTCCATTTTGTGAACACTATCAATTCCATTCATTTTTCAGTTCCATTGATATTATACTACCAAGTTTATGTATGCCATCTTATTCAATGCAAGATGGACCACTTACAGTTCTCAGGTTATTAGTTCTTGCCCGTGCTTGTCTATACCCTGAAGTTGATGATATTGATGTTATATCTGCAAGTGTATGGGACAACCTGGAGCTTTTGGAAAAGTCTAAGAATGAAACAATACCAGGAGGTGCATTTATTTAGGTAGAACAAGCTATTTGTAAAGCTTTGTTGCAGCTCAAGGATCGTCAAGAGGAAGCCGATGAGATTCTAAAGGCAGCATTGGAAAGTAGCTCAGAAGATACTTAAGTAAATTCAGATCTTGTAGATGTATGTGAATCAGTACTTCAGGTTCTGACAAGGCTCAATTCCATGCGATCTAAGTTAGATGGCTTCATAGAATTGTCTGAGAAAGAAGTTAAGGAACTGGAAGAGGCAGAAATTGAAATGGAATTCATGCAGGAAGAGAAAATAGTTAAAGAATCCATTCCCACCATGCGATTAGGAGGCAACATCAAGTGAAGTAGACCACCGTTGGAAAGAAAATCTGCCGGTATGAAGAGCAACCACGTCATCAAATTTGATGAAATCCATGCATAAAAAAAGGGGAATCTAGTGGAAAACACAGAGGAGGCATTTCAAACTAGTCAATAAGAAGCATTCCATGCATTATAAAGAGCATTCAATACATAGCACATAGCAAGGGGAAGTGTTTTTGAAGTTAACACGCAGGTCAAATGTATGATGATCTCATGCTAAAGTAAAAAATGACCAGCTGATCAGCTACTTCCCATGCAGGGTTGAAGAAGGTTGCCTTGTGAGAGATCCATGCATTGGCAGGAAGGTTCATGCCATGAACACGGGAGCTCATGGTTTTTGAAAAAGAAGCCATCCACGCTATAGTATGAAAAGGTAGAGCAACCCTTGTTCCTGTGAACAAGCTGCAGGTCAGAGATTCACCCCAATTTAGAAGCTTGTGTGGAAGGAAATAGAGAGGTAGCAGTGGAGAATGTGGGCCGCTTGTTTCATTCAAGCAACCTAGCACTGTTAATACAAATGTAAGAATGCCAAAATTCTCCTCAGAAACCCACGCATGGGAGGAGACTCCACAATTTGAAAAGAGAAGCAGGTGCCACTTTGCTAAGAGAAGCTCATGCCTTGTTGAAGGAAGTTCACGCAAAAGGAAAGAAGCCATGAAATTGCATTTATCCCACACAGAGTGGGCAAGGGTGCCTCTCTGTCTTTAAATACAATAACACATAGCCAATATAATGTCTTAAGACATCGGCCTTTTATAAGGCAAAGAATGTTGTGAGGTGGACCCCGTGGCTAGCATGGAGGTGGTTGCCAGGCATAGGCAAGTTAATTACAAAATTTTGAGCAAATGCACGCAAATGATGATGTGGTACTAGAACTGAGATGCTTCCACGTGTTTGCATCAGAGGGTGAGGGAAAAATTGCAAGATGAAGATGCACGCCAGATAAAGAATCCAGGAATGTGCTTGGGAGCCATGTGGCAGTGGGCCCAGGTCACAGTTGAATAGTGGTAGATCAAAGAATGTGGGAATGTGCCTAGGCACCACGTGGTAGTGGGCCTAGGTCATAGTTGAACAATGGTAGATCAAGATGGGAATGTCAAATTTTGCCACATGGCAAGATCCGACGGTAGGGGCATACCTGCAATAATAAGTTGCACACTGGATAAAAAATGCAGGAATGTGGATTTTCAACATGTGGTGTGGGTCCCATAGTGTTGACATGGCAGATGATGCAGAAGGCTCAGCCAATCAAGCAGTGCCACATGGCATCAATCAAATAGAGGGTTGACCATGGATTGAAAGGATACTAAAAAATAAAGTTTTTAAAATAAAATGATTTTTTTAAATCATTTTATGATGCATGTTTAGAAATTCTTTTAAATCATAAAAGGGATCCATTCTAATGTTCAAACATTAGATATTTTAAATTTTTGAAATTTAAAATTCAAAGTGCAGACCTGAACATTTATAACAAAGGGACATTTTTCAAAATGAGATTCAGGGGGTTTCCTGAATGCCAGATATGCCTTGTCATATACCACTAGAGTTGTGAGAATCTGAAATTTTTGATTTCATAGTCAATTTTTACACAAGAATCAACTGGTTCAAGCTACATGAGGTTTTCTATCAGGTACCTGAATTGCAATTGTATTTAGACCAGGAAGTTCAGATTTGATTCCTAGCATAATGATGACCTAGGTATGGTTAAAAGGTAGCAAAAATGCAATTAGAGTCAAATTTGTTCAGATTGATTTAGTAAAAACAAAGATTTCACTAGCATTTCATGAGTCAAATTAGATATTTTGAATGACTCAACAAGTTTTCATCATCGAACAAGGATATTTAAAAATCAATAATAGAACAATGATGAAATCAAATCAGATCAATGGTAGAAAGAAGAAAGAGGTTTTTCAGTTGCCAGAAGATTGAATTTCAAGTGGACACTTATCAAGTAAAGATCAAATATAGGAATTCATCCACCTTTGTCTATATCTTTCTTTCTTTCTGCCATTTGAAGGGTTCCAATCTTTGGAGAAAAACCAGTCACTATTATGATACCAGGTCTTGGTTCCAGTTTTTGATGTGTACCCATACTATGATACCATACATTCTTCAACAAATTTCTCTTGTATGAACAGCAGTAGGAAGATAAATACAGATAGTTCAGATCTGTTAGGTTGTTTCATGTCTTTCATTTCATGCATATGACTGTATAATTTCAAGGAAATAATGCAAAGAGCAGCAGATGGTTAAGTTTTAGTTGAATCTTGTCTCCATTCTCAGTGAGTTTCAATGTTTTACAATCTCTGAACAAAGAGCTTAGGTCATAGTTGCAATCCCTTAAGATTGTATGTTGTTTCATTGTTGCTGATAATTCAAGGAATTGTGTAAATGCTTCATAGAAATCAATAGGGTTGCAAATTTATTGAGGAGGATATCAGGTAAGAATGAGATTTAAATTGAACATAGATGTCTATTTACAAGTTAAATAGATAGATCTATATCTAAAGATACACATATGTATCAGATATTCATATGTATGTTTGTGATCCATGAGTTTGCCCAATGGACTAGGCACTGATCAACTACAAGGTCACTTAGTTTTTGCTACTACATATCTAAGGGTTTGTTGAAATCAACATTATCAATTAAACATTTTTTCCATTTTATGTTGAAGGACCTAAATAGAATGCCCTCACTCAGCTTTTGATATCCATAGATCTGCACCTAGCTACTATAGGTCCATGTCATTTCATAAGTCTTTAGGAGAAATAAGGGTAAAATCTACTTAATAGATTCAAGGATATGTTTTGTACTAGTACGGTATCATTTGAATCTGAGGTCTACCCGCCTAGGTTTAGTAGAGCTTGAAGTAGAAGAGTGGTCATGCCTTATAGTTGGCCTATTATCAAAAATGACATGTTGAAATTAGGAGTTAGCTGCCCCTAGACATGTCACTTTCTCAATGGGATAATTGAAAACCCTCCAGCATTTTCAAATGCCAACAGATACTATCACCCTCCAAAGAGAAAGGGACGAACAAAAGGAAGAGGACCTCCCCTCAAAGGATTCAAATAGAACAAGCTAAAGAACAGAGACCTCCCTAGTAGTAGGAAGAGAGTGTACAAGTATTTGAGGATACTGGAGCTACACAAGTTTAGGATAACCCTAAATTTCCTCCTATTGTGCCTAGCCAATCAGAAGAGGGAGAGATTCCACAAGTTTCCATTCCTCCTTTGTAAGAAGAGCCAACTTCTCCTTCTACCTCCAAGAAATGAAAGAAGATTAAGATTCAAATGAGAAAGAGGCAAAGGATCAATAGAAGATTGGTGCCTTCCCCATCTATTCCTAAAACCATTCTAGAGGGAGACAAAGAGGAGGAGGAAGAAGAATCAGAAGAGGAAGAGGAACAAGTGCCCCTACAGGGACGAACTTGGCTAGCTAGATCCATTGAGGTACAAAGGAGAAAGAGAACCACGAGTACCTCACCATCCACTCAAGTAGAATCCTTAGAACTCTCTTCTTTGAAAGATGAAGTACAACAGTGGGTGGATGAGTAGAGTGAAGAGGGTGATGACATTTTCACAATGCTAGATTTTGATTTTATGCCTATAGGAATAGAGTTAATTGGGGATAAGATCATGGATACCCCTACAAGTGAACCTTAATAAGAAGACTGGATGTAGATATTGCTAGATTCATAGGGTCTTGATCTTACTCCCCCATCTCCACCACAAGTCATGGTGGTAGATAAGGGCTTGGTTACTCCTCCACCTCAATGTTTGAAAGAATAGTAGGTTTAGAAGGAACAATTACAAGGGGAGGAACCAAAACAAATGGAAACTGATAAAGTTTAAAGGAAAGACAAATAGTGGAATATTCTCATCCACCTTCCCAAGACACTAAGGTGCACACTTTAGGATCTACTGAGACTAAGACTACAAAAGGGGAGCCCTCACAACAAGAAACAACTTTGAGGAGCAATGATAAGGGGAAAGATGTAGTAGAATACACTCCTTCGTTCTCAAGAGATAGATCTTCAACTAAACACATCTCTAGATGGCTCTAGAAAGAAGTAAAAAGGATTACTAAACCTAAATTTTGTGCTTTAGAGGAAGATGATATTTCAGACATTTTGAATAAGCCTGAGTCCCTATCATGCGAGGCAACATCATTATAATTTATCACTAGCACACAGAGCTAGGAATTGTTTACACAAGTGGTTGTCCCTCCTGAGCACATAGATGCAAAAAGCCTTGGTCCTAAATATTATTAGTTGAAAGAGGTTATGTTGTGAAGACCTAGATGGGATACAAGATGATTAATGATGACCATGGGAGTCAAAGAGGTCCTCGAGAACATGGAACAAGATGAGGTCAAACTCAAAACACTTCAAAGGTAGGTCGACATCCTAAAGGGATATTTAGCTGAAGTATTTGGTCCTCTGGATCCTAAGTGCCTTGAGAAAACTTTGAATACTATACTTAGAGAAGGCGGAGGTGTATAGCTAGGCCCATTTTTGAAAGCCTCTCAATAGTGGTAGAAAAGTTTTAAGGAGAAAGGTGTTTTGATCATCATAGAGAATTTGAAGTTATTGTATGCTACATAGGAGAACATGAATAAAATCATAGCAATTTTGAAGTAGGTCTTTGGTATTATGAATGAAGCACAAGACTAGAGTAAGGATTTACAAACTCTACAAGCCATAAAAGGGAAAAGGTATTAGGTTTTGATTGATGTATATATGGGAGAATAATTAGATATGTTTTATGACTAGATAGAGAAAATAGTGGATATCAATAAACTAATGGAAACATTACATGAGGAGATTCAGCGGCTTAAGGACCAAGCCAAGAGAAAATTTTGGAAGCAGAGAAAATTTATAGCGACACATGCTTGGATATTTTTGAAGATGAGTAATGAGAAAAATTGTTGTCTATTGATGTAATAGTAGAAAATTTTAGGAAGATTTTTATGGAAGTTTCTAATGATAAGGACATCTGACAAGCCTTCAGAACTGAAGAAGTGTTGTTAGAATTGGATACCAAACTTGGGGATTTTGTTGACACCTAAATTGAGGTAGATAATTATAGACAAAAGGTCATGGAAAAATATGAGGCTTTGGATTTACCTCATGCGGCCAAAATTATTGAGATTATAGAGAAATTCAAGGGCAAACATCCAAACATAGCTTTGGGATGAAGAAGAACAAAACTCAGATGCCAAAATTTCAATTTTGACACTCAGTGAAATTTTGAGATTTTGGACCATTTTGAGGTGTGCAACTCCACAAGTCCATAGGTACGTAGCTCCGCAAGTGTACATTTTTGAAAAAGTTCCACCAAAAGTTAACTACTAGTTCCAAAAATAGAGCTTTCCATGCATCAAGAACACATTCTAATGGTAGTTTGAACTCCTACAAATGCCCTGTAAAGGATCAGCTTCCATTTTTGGCACTTCCAGACACTTTCACTTTGACTCAAAGCTTTCTCATTCTTTCTTCTCTCATAGTTTCTTTTTTTTTTGACATGTAAAGGCTCATGCATTTGATTAATGAATATAAAATGGATGGAGTCCTGATTAGCACCTATTAGATAGTTAGTTTGTGTGTAATTAGTTTGTTTTATTGTTTAAAAAGTATTTTATTGTATGAAGATATCTCTCACTCTCAACACAAATTGAGTAGATGATTTCTTATAAATACCCCATTGTAATATGTAATCAAGGCCACCATTATTATGCAATAAAATTATGCTTTTGTTGCTCACATTTGGAGTGTAGTGATTCTTGCCTAAATGTGTCATTGTTTTGTGAATTTTGTTCATGAGATTGTGATTGAGCCAAAGGTTTATTGCTTTGTTTCTAGTTGTACCATCTTTTAGTCCTAGTGTTTGCTACAGTTTAACAAATTTCTCTAATGTATCTAGCTTGAGAAGAAATCATCGAATTGTGTCTGCATAACTCTCTATCTTGCATGAGCGCACTTTTCATGGCCTTGCAAATTAATGAAGATTGAAATATCATACGATCATTAAAGTTTCTCACTGACAATTACATCAGTGGAATTGAGGAAGCATTGCTCCTACTTTCATTTATTACCTATCGATTTCTTTGAAAGCTTAACTTGTAGATGTGTTGTTTTTTGTAGCTTATGCTCATTAGGATTTCAATTTCATGTTATTTTCTTTGAATCTCATGTTATTTTCTTTAAAGTTCTTGTTATTTTCTTTATTAACCCCTTGTTAGAATAGTACCTCATACTAGCTACAAAGTTAGATTGCATTCATAAAAAACATAAAATTACAAAAACATAGTTCCTTTTTTAGTGTTATTTTTGAAATAGTATGCAAATTCTTCATCTCATCTGAGATCAAAGTGAACCAGCAAAGGCCTTCTCATGAACATTCACATTTATCTTCAACTAAATAGATTTCAATAGGTTGCAAGATCTCCTAGAACCTTGTAGTTGATTCAAAAAATCAACTTTTCAAGAGAGGAGTTTGCAAGAATTCCTACCATTTAGCATTGTGTAAAATGATAGCTCAACAATACCCTTAGGAAATATCCAAAAAATTGGCAAATTTTCAGCCTTGAAATTGAATTTTCCTAATTTTGTAATAAATTTCTTTTTTTTGCTTCAATTTCTCCAAGATTTGAAATGTGAGCTCCTCTACTATGTATTCAAAAACCCAATACAAGTTATACTCCAATTTGGCAGAATGTGAGAGATATGTAGATCTCAATAAATTGCATAGAAGTAGTAATTTTCCAATAATTTGCTCAAATTTTCTCCAATTCCTTTGAATTTTTTACTATAGATTCTTTAATATAGTCTTCAAAAACCCTTTAAATATATTTAAAAAATTCATTAAAATATGAAAATTATGCTCTTCCCAAAATTGCCCTAGTGTTGAGAAAAATTCTTGCTTCTATGGTGCCAAGATCATGCTTTGATACCACTTGTAATGAATAAGTTTCACAATAGAAGAAACAATATAAAATATTATATAAATATTTGATAATAACTTAGAGTAATAGGCCACTTTGAGGGACAACCTCCAAATATCTCTAATGAGAACACACTTCACAATCTGATCTTGAAATAAGACTCACAACCTCCTTTATATACCTAATTATGCTTAGGTTGAATAGACACAATGATACATAACACCTACACCAACCTAACTACCCAAATAATAATAAAATGACTTAATTAAGGATTAAGATAGCCACATGTTTACTATTCATAACCCTATGTACACCAATATTAAGGATGTAGCAATGGGAAGGCCAAGTTGTTGGATGGAAAAGGAATCTTGGTTGGGTCTAGCACACAAACCAAAGGTAATTTATTCTCCCTAGATCTCAATGAAAGTTCATGTTTCATTGCTCAAGTATAAGAAAGTTGGTTATGGCATAAAAGGTTATATCATGTGAACTTTGATAATCTAATCAAGATAAGGAAAAACAAAAGAGTGAGAGGTATTCCTAGTCTAAGGAAACCTAATATGGACGTATGAAAAAATTGTCAAATTGGTAAGATGAGAAAGACAAGTTTCAAAAGCAAGAACTATCATTCTAGAGAAGTCTTGGAGCTGGTTCATATAGGCTTATGTGGACCTATTAGAATAGAGAATTATAGTGAAGATAAGTATTTTATTCTCTTTGTTGATGATTAGTCTAGAATGATGATTGCCATATATCTAAAAGAGAAGTTGGAAGCTTTTCAAAAGTATAAGTGGTATCTAGAAAGATTAGAAAAAGAAACTAGAAAGAAGCTAATGTGTTTATGGTCAAACAGACATGGTGAATTCATCTCTAATAAAATCAATGAATTATGCACTGAAAGAGGAATCAAAAGACAAGTATCAGCCCTTGGTACACCTCAGTAGAATGGTATAGCTGAAAGAAGGAAAATATCCATCGTAGATTGTGCAAGAACTTTGGTGATAGAAAAAAAATATTGCAATCAAATACTCGAAAGAAGCAATCAATACTACAGTACATACCTTGAATAGAGTATAGCTAAAAAAAGACTGAAATCAAACTCCTTACGAACTATGGTATGGCTAAAAACCTAATGTAAGTTACTTGGAAGTATTTAGTAGCAAATATTATATTTTGAAAGAGACTAGGAAAGGTAAATTTGATGTCAAAGGTGATAAAGGTATATTCCTAGGATACTCTAGTAGAAGTAAAGCATATAAATGTTTGAACTTATCCACTCATAAGATCATAGAAAGTGCACATGTGAGGATTGATGAGTTTGCAAAAAAGAGTAAAGAAGAGAGCAACAAAGAACTTGAAGATTAGAGAAGGTTTATTTACTTTGAACCTGATACATTGCCAAATCTAATTGGAAGTTAGGAGATTTCACCTCCCGAGTCCCCAAAATCTCCAGAAGCACCTGAGTTACAACTAGTCTAACCTTAATCATTGTCTGAAGGACTTGAATTGCAATCACAAGCTACCAAGTTGTAGCCAGAGCATACTAAGTCTGATGGACCCAAGTCATAGACAATGGGACCCAAGCTTGATATAGAATATCATGTCAAGGCTAGTGGAATAAGTTCTATATCCAAATTACTTATGTTAGCAAGATATGTCAGAAGGCACCATGCACTTGATCAGATCATTGGAGACATGTTAGATGGTATAATGACAAGAAACAAATTAAAAGGTGCATGTTTTCTTACTGAATTTGAATCTAGATCAATTAAAGATGCTTTGGATAATGAAAGTTGGATTGTAACTATGAATGAAGAGATATAACTGATAAAGAGGAATAAGACTTCAACTCATGTTCCTAGCCCCAAGGATAAAAATGTAATTGGCACAAAATAAGTTTTTAGAAATAAGTTAAATGAAGATGGAGAAGTTTCCAAAAGCAAAGAAAGCTTAGTATGCAAAGGCTATTTTACAGAAGAAGGTGGTGATTATGGTGAAAAATTTGCTCCTATTGCAAGAGTAGAAGGTGTTAGAACTCTATTTTCTTATGGTACCAATAGAGGATTTATAGTTTATCAAATGGATGTGAAATATGCATTCTTGGATGGAATTCTTGAAGAGGAAGTTTACATGGAACAACCTGAAGGTTTTATAGATCCTAGAAAAAAGGATATGGTTTGTAAATTGCACAAAGAATTGTATGGTCTCAAGCAAGCCCCCACAGCTTAGTATGAAAGACTTCATAACTATTTGATGAAGATTGGTTTTCAAAGGAAAAATGATAACAATGACCTGCATATAAAAGAAGGACTAGACAAGAAGATTTTATTGGCATAAATCTTTATGGATGTCACATTGTTTATTGGAAATGATGACCTGTGAAAAGCCTTTTCAGAAGAAATGAGTAAAGAATTTTAGATGTCTATGTTTGGAGAGATAAAATTCTTTGTTGGATTGTAGATTCAATAGAAGAAGGATGGTATCTACATTACTCAACATAAATATATCAAAGAGATACTAAAGAAGTTTGGAATGGAAGATTCAAGGAAAGTTGGAACACCTATGTCTACTAGATATAAGCTTTTCAAAAATGATGATTCCAAGGAGGTAGATTAGACCACATATGGATCAATGATTTGAAAACTACAATATGTAGTTCATACAAGGCTCAATACTACATTAGCATTTGGTATGGTGGCAAGATTCTATGCAAATGCTAAAGAAAATTATGTGATGGAAATTAAGAGAATCATGAGGTATCTAAAGGGTACTGAAGACTATGGATTATAGTATAAGAAAGGAGACAATTTAGATTTGAAAGCCTTCACAAATTTTGATTGGGTAGAAAGTTTTAATGACAGGAAGAGCACTAGTAGTGGAGCATTCTTTCTTGGTAAAAGACTAGTGTTTTGGACAAGTAAGAAGCAAAACTGCATTTCTCATTCTACAATAGAGGCAAAGTGTGTGCCAACAACAGTTAATTGCTCCAATATTTTTTGGTTCAAGAAATTTTTGGTAGGTACGAAGGTAGAGATCAAGGATCTGGTGGTTATCCTCTATGATAACACTAGTGCAATTAATATATCAAAAATTTCTATGATGCATACCAAGACCAAGCACATTGCAATAAGATATCATTTTTTGAGAGAATTGGTGCAAGATAAAGAGGTAAGATTGGAATATGTAAATACTAAAGAACAAATCACAAACATAGTCACTAAGCCATTACCTAAGGATGTATTTTTGTATCTAAGAGGTAAGCAAGGGGTTAATCCTCTATCTAAAACTCATTAAATGAAGTTTAGTGATGAATCTACCAGAGCGTGTTGAAGATCAGTTAGTTGATGTAGTATTGAAAGAATAGACTACATACAAATTAGTACATGAGGTACATTGATATTCACTGAATATTGTCTTTGGCATGAGATGTCAAAGAGGAAGTAGTTTGTTGTGTCATATCACAAAAATTTTCTTAAGATCAAGATATCCAAGAGGGAGAACCTATGAAATATTTTAAAGAAGAAGAACTTGGTCTAATATCAAAAAGGTAGAGTTTTCCATCAGAAGAAGATGTTGAAGACAAATTTTTATTGATAGGGGAAGAAACTAAAGACAAAGGGAGTTCACATTGATAGAGGGGATGCTCATAAATGAGAATTAGAATAAAACTAAGGATATTTTCCTTACTAATGTTTAGCTCTAAAAATTTCATTGTATTATGACATGTTGTGTTGACATAAATGCCAATGAGGGAGATTGTTCAAAATAATTGATTAATTGTGTATTATCTTTGATGTTACATTAAATTGGATATCTTTGTGAGTCATTATATGTCGAGCTCACTCAAGTGATAAAGACAGTTTCATGTGTCTACTAAGCATTCTAGTGTTTTCCTAGTTTTGAAGTCAATGTATACCAAGTTCACTCATGTGTCAAAGAGAAATTTGTAGAAGTTGACTGTTAACCAAGCTTACTTGATTAATGAAAGAAGAGTTGGATGGAACTAGTGTTAACCAAGATCACTTGATTACTAAAGGAGGTTTGTGAATATGCATTTTTAACCTAGTTCACTTGGTTAACATAGAAAAATCATTTCCAAGTTAGTGTCTACTAAGTAGGGTCAGCTAACAAAGGATTTTCTTGTTTTGGCATATTAAGCTTAATGGATTTGTTTGTTGGTTCTAGCTGACTTAGGAAATGAATATTAATTATTCTAAGTATAAGATCAAGCTGAGGATTTAATGTGTGTAAGTGTATGGAAGAATAGAAGATTCTTAGAGGAAGTGAATTAGAAGGATAAGTAGAATATCCTTGTGGAGCTACAAAGACACATTCAGTCAAAAAGGATCAAGTATACAAGCCATAATTGAGACATGTAATCATCAATTTAGTTGCAATAAAAATTAGGTCATCTCATTGTCACTCTCTAACCATTGTAGTAGTGATCTAAATATCTTAACAGAGTTGGCTTAATAGCTATTTGTAAATCCTCTAACAAGGTGGAATTTCTATTGAAGTTTCTAAAGACCACTAACAAGGCCACTCCTAATAGGGTGATTAAATCCTCTAATAGGGTCACACATAATAGTATTTTCTATAACCTTTAACAAGGTTGGCTCCTAATAGGGCTCACTTTAGAAGAGTGAAAATCAATTACTAGTTGCAATTGGTGATTTTTCCCAATTTGGGTTTCCATGTTAAATCTTGGTGTCACTTGTGTTCATGTTATTTCTTTCGTATTTATGAAACTAATTTAAATAGGTTAATTAAATATAATATCTTAAGATTTTCATATTAAGCATTTACCAAGTTATACTAGATCATCACTATTAACCAAGTGCCTATGTGTTTGCCAAGAAACTATATTTTAGTGAAGTTTATATTATGTATTGACATCTACAGGACTTGGGATTTATTTTAGTGGTAATTGATTTACCCCTCCCCTCTTAGTTACTACTCTTATATTTCTAACATTTTTTTCATCTTTCAACGTGAGAATCACCAGAGACATAAAAGAATAAATTGATATTATAAACTAAACTTTAAAATATATTTCATAATCTTTGGAAGCTAAATTGGTCTTGGTAACATATGCATAGATAGGATATAGAGTTTACCAAATCATGAAAAAGTCATTCTATATTTTTCCCCAATAATAAGAGGACAGACACTACGAAGCATAATTAATGTCATTATTTGTTAGTAATAAATTAGAGGGGGAAAGGTGAAATATCTATCCTCAAGTTTAGAAGTACCAATCCAACCTTTAACAACTTCAAAAAAATTTAATAGACTTGTAAACCCACTCAGCCAATATAGCAATTCATCAACAACTTAATTTATTCATTTGAATCACCTAGCTCTTTGTTTAGTATATGTTGAATAACAAAAATAAATAGCACTAAATTGAACACATCATGAAAATAACATTCACACACACACACACACACACATATGACACCAAGATTTAATGTGGAAACCCAATTTTGGAAAAAAAATACTAAGTAACATGCTACCAATCTTCACTCTTCTAAAGTGAGTTTGATTAAGATCCAACCATGTTAAAGATTAAAAAAATACACTGTTAGTTGTGACCCTATTAAAGGATTTAATCACCCCATTATGAGTGGCCTAGTTTGTGGTCTTTAGATCATTCCATTATAATGTCACCTTGATTAAATGATTTTACTGCCACAATGGTTAGAAATTAATAACTATGTTTGATCTATTAAGATACAACTCACTTTGCAAATTCAAATCTCCATTCAGCTCATTTTCTAGTTCATTCACTGGACTTCACCATATTTTCCATCTTTGATATTCTTGGAAACCCTTCAAGTAATCACACTTTACCAATTTTCTCACTTGCCCTCTACTACTATGTTCTTCACTTTCCTTCAAAAATATCACTAATCAACAACAAACCAGCCAACAATAAAGCATCCATTATGCCTCCCTAAATAGGTAGCTTTAATTTTTTGTTGTTTAAACATCACTATACATCTTAGGGTATGATCAAATTCTTTGAATCTATCCATTTTTTCCCTCTCACTCCTTTCTTGAAACTTCAAGAAACTTCCCATTAAATACTTAGCTTAGATTTCTTAACAAACTCAATTCATTCATTAAATATGTCATTTCATCAATCCTTATCATTAACACATTTTGACCAATCTAAAAAATTCAACTATGTCAACCTCAAAACTTGATTATTTCATAAACTATTATTTTGCCAACACTTAGTCGTAACTCTATTCTTTTGCTCAATCAACACTAGGTAGCTCAATCACTATTATTTTTCCTTGCTTGGTTTTTACTAGCTAGCTCAATCTTCACTATGCTTGATCATTACTATATTTTCTCCTTCATCTTTCTCAACCATAACTACTACTTGGGTGATAATATTTTCTTGGGTATCTCTTAAGTTCCTTAATCTTCTACTTTAAATTCTTCATTGACCTAGTGAAATTGTCAGTTGATCAAGACTTAATAGCTCTTCTATACTTCTACTCAACTATCTTCTCCACTTCATATAATGGTTAAACAACACATTATCTTGTTAAAGACCAGATCAAGTTCCCATTGTAATTCCAACATATTCTCTCAACAAATTCACTAGTTCATCTATCTAAATCTCTTTTCAAATCCTCTTCATTAATCAATTGATATGACACTCTACACTATTAGAAAATGTCTCAAAAGTAAGGTTTAACATCAATGACAACATAACAATTATTCAAATTGTAGTTTCCAACAATATCCCTCTTTGGCATTGATGAGGACACCTCTAGTTATCATGAAAATGCAAAATACTTGCTCATGATTTGTCATCAAAAACTCCCTCTATGATTTGATACAAATCTTCATTAATATCCTTATTTTCATTCTAATTCTCATCCATACAAGCTCAATATGCTTCCTCTTTTCTTCTATTACACTTCTCCCTCTATGATACCAATTTTAGATTCTTCATTCTAACATCAATTGTAATGCCAACCATGTTAGCACTTATAATGAATCCCTCTATAGCTCTTCTTGTAACTTATATGGTAATTGACATACATACTCTCCCTCTAGATATTAGATGGTAACTTGAACACATCCTCCCTCTTTGACAACAATTTCAAAGACATCATCCACTTATACATATCATCTTCTTGTAACATTTTTGGTTGATCTTTTGAAATATCACTCCCTCTTTCATCTTTATCTTGACTCAATGTGGTCTCATATACTCATACTTATTGTCCATATTTCCAAAACTTTAGGCAACTCCTAAAGTGTGACCTCTTGCATCAATGTGTAAGATATTTTGATCATAAAAATTGATACAATATTGCATCTCTTCTCAGTTTTATTGAGATATGGGAATGACCCCTAACTTACCTCTTAGATGTGCATATGAATGCTTAGGTAATTCCTTAGTGAATATATCATCTATTTTCTCCTTTTAGTTCACATTTTCACTCTCACTTATTTGCCTTTTACTAACTCTCTCAAGTAATGATACTTAATTGAAATATGGTTTTTATTTGTGTACATTACAAGAATTTTTGATATGTTTATAGAACTTATGTTATCATAGTATATCACAATAGTTTCAATAAGTTCTTCCTTAATACCTTCCAACAATTGCTTGATCCACCTAATATTTGAACAATTGACTACTGCAACAACATAATTAGCCTATGATGTGGATTAAGAAATACTATTTTTCTTCTTTCTTGTCCATGAAATCAATCTCATACCTAGAAAGAAAGTGCATCTACTTCTACTCTTTCTATTATCAATGTTTCTAGCCCAATCAACATTTGTATATACCTTCAACTCAAAATTGTCACTCTTCTCATACCATAAGCCATAGTCTTCTATTCCTTTTAGATATCTCAATATCCTTTTCATAACCATCATGTGATTTTCCCTAGGATTATCCAAAAATTTTGCAACAATACCAACAACTAATGCAATGTCGAGTCTTCTATGTACAATATATTGTAATTTTCCAATCATTGACCTATACAATGTTTGATTTACTTTAGCACACTCATGATTCTTTTATTTTTTTGTCCACTCACCAAGGTGTTCCAACTGGTCTTGAGTCTTCCATTCCAAAGGTCTTAAGTATCTCCTTGATTTACTTTGACTGAGTAATTCATATACCTCTCTTCATCTTATAAACTTGTAAACCAACAAAGAATTCAATCTTTACAAACATTGACATCTAAAATTCTTTCTTCATCTAATTAGAAAATCATTTTCACAATGCATCATATTCTCCAAATATGATATCATCAGCAAAAATTTCAGCTAACAATATCTTACTCTCAGATTCACTCTTCAAGTGCATATTGATATTTTCATTAATTTTTATAAAACTTATTTTCACCAAATATGTATGTAAAATTTCATATCATGCTCTAGGGGATTGTTTTAGACCATATAATTATTTTTTCAACTTATATACCATGCTCTTCTTGCTTGGATAAATAAATCCTTCAGGTTTTTCAACACAAACTTCTTCTTCTAAGATTATATTCAGAAATGCATATTGGTATCCATTTTATATAATGCAAAACCTTCATAAGAAATATATTCAAAAAAAGTTCTTACTCCTTCTAACCTTTCAACTTAGTAAAATTTCTCTACATAATCATTTCCTTCCTCTTGTGCATATTCCTCAAAAACTAGTCTTTCTTTATTCCTTGTGACTTCACCTTTCTCATTTAGCTTTCTTCTGAATACCCACTTTGTTCAAATCACATTATTTTCCTTTGGAATTGATACTAATGTCCATGTATTTTTATTTTCTTCTTGATCAATTTCCTCATTCATTTCTTTAATCCAATCTGTATTATCCAAAGTATCTAGGTTCAAACTCACATAGTAAACATGCATCACTCTTCAAATTTCTTCTTGTCATGACTCCTCAATATTTGTCTCCAGTGATTTTCTAAGGTATATGGTTCCTTCTCACATATTTTCCTAAGACATGTTCAAGTCATTTTTCTTTTTGTGGTAATTCACTTGGTTATGAATTTTCATCTTCTTCAAGTATCTCTAGTTGTAACTCAACATTGTCTATTTGATGTTTGGTCACCTCTATCTAACATTCAACTTCTTCTCTTTGTGACTCAAATTTTACAACCTAATGCTCGACAACATATTGATGCTTGACAAAGATTTTCTTCTAAACCTCGATGGTCCCTAGTTGTTGATGCTTAACAGTCTCTTTCTTTGGTTAAGGTAATGTACTTGATTCTCCTTCATAGATTTAGACAAAATTTATGTAATATTTAGTTTCTTTGTTGCATTCCTCTTCATTCTTTTCTATAAATTAATCAACTCCAACATTTGCACATTTCACAATTTTGTTAGTGTTAGAATTTAGACATTTGTATGGATTTCTTTTATTGGAATATATTAGAAATATACCTTCATCACTCTCTACGTCAATTTTTCCTTTCCTAGTATCTTTTAGTATGTAACTCCTGCTTCCAAAAACCTTGAAATAATTGACATTGAGTGTATAACCATAAAAATTTTCAAAAGGGGTTGTGTTTGTACCTTTCTTAACTTGAACTTGATTTAGTCTATAAACAAAAGTACTTACAACTTTTTTCGAATACTTTTGTGAAATATTATTTTCCATCATTGGCATTCTTGCATAGTCCATCATTTATCTATTCCTTCTTTCATCTATCTAATTCATTGTTGGATTCCTTGGTGCACTCATTTGTCTCATGATTCCTTTGTTATTTTAGATTATATTGAACACATCTTATATGAAGTCACCTCCTCTATCTAGTCTCAAGCACTTTAGAATCTTTCTTGTTTTTGTTGATTCATGGAGTTATAAATAGATAAAAAGATACTAAGAGGGGGGATGAATTGCAATCTTAAATAATTCAAAATTTTCATCAATTCATTCACATCTATCAGTAAACTTATGCATGAAAATAAATATATAACACAATATTTGTTACTTAGAAACCCTTCAAGGTGAAGGTAAAACTAGGGTGGGGATGACACCCACAAATCTTCACTACTACAATAATAAAGTTAACCTATTATGGTTACAAAGTTTTATCATAATATATGATCTAACTTATGAGGGATCTACCCTATTAAAAGCTTAAGAGACTTCTAGGTCTCACCTTATTAGATGATTTAACACTTACAATAAAGTAAGGACTCTGTTAGGAGATTTACAAAAAAAAATTAAGATAACTCTATTAAGAGATTTACCCAAATTCAAGTTGACTAGAACTAATTCAATACCTGACTCTCATTATGCTCTATAAGATGATTTCAAGTCTTCCCATTACTAACTTATCCTCTTCTTTGATCTGATAATAATTGACTTCCTTTTTCACTTCACTACTTTGAATAGGTTACTTGATCTCTTAAGTGATAAAAAAATCCTTTCACTAACTTCTAATCTGATCTAGATCACATAATACTTCTTGCTCATATACATACACTTCCCTTCTCCTCTCTCTCTCTCTCTTCTTTATATGATCTAGGTTAAGATCTTCCCTATTTAAAGAGTTTTGTAAAGATTTTTGTAGATGCTTCCAAATTTTTCCTCTTTATCTGAATCATTGATCACACAACATATAGATTTGTGATCCATGTCATTAACATGTAAAATTCTCTATAACAACCTCTACATATATTAGATGTTTTGTAACAACCTCTGCATATATTAAATGTTCTTTCCAAGTTGGCTTGATTTTTTTTACCTCATAATATGTACCATATCTATATTTTATGTAAACTATGCATTTCTTGGCCATTACTATTTTTTAATGCCTAATATTGATGTCACTCAATTTGTATTATGTTTGGCACACACTATGTAACTCAGCTCTTGTATACTTGAAACTTGATAGGTCGTTATTGAGCTTAGTTCCTATAGAAAATACTTTTGTGGCCATAAAATTACTTGGCTCCTATAGAGCTCAATACATACTTTCTTATGTACATGACTTGGCCTATGTAGAGTTTCTTAGTCATAGTTATGATCATCTAACTCTGCCTTGTAAATGACTAAGTGGTTGACACTAATATAAAACAATGGTTAGAGATGCCAACAATCTCCCCCTTTGAAATTAGTATAAGAAACACTTTTCCATATTTACATCTTTACAATACAATCTGATAATGAACTCTCCCCCTAAGTCTCATGCCTTATGCCAATGACTAATAAATAAATAATGTAAAAAAGAATAACACATTCATTTTTCCCTATTTCAAATCTTTTTCCCCCTTGCTTTTGAACTTTTATGTGACTATTTTTGGGGTTGTATAGGTGGAAGCAATCCATATTTGTCAATGAATATCTTGTGAACTTTGGTGACAATGGATAGTGTATGATCCCATGTGGTTTTGGCTACCTTCAAAATATGATTCTACAACTATAATTTTGTAGATAATTCAATTATACTATAAGCCACTGAAAGATTATGATCTTTTTGGATAAGATCTAGGGCTGATTTTATATCTCTTTGCATGACCTCCAAATGAGTTATCATCATTGCTTGAATAGAGATCAATTTGGATATCATATTGTTGGAAATATAAGAGTAACTGAGAAGGGAGGGGTGAATCATTTACCACTAAAATAAACTTGATATCCCTTAAATTTCAACACTAAACATGAACTTCTCTAAAAAATACTATTTCTCAGCAAACACTCAGGCACTCGATTAATACTAATAATATGTTGTAACTGGATAACCACTAAAATAACAACTATCACTTAGAAAATTCCTAAAATGAAAATCTTTGGATATTATCTATGATTAACCTTAATTAACTTAATTTCATATGCAAAATAAATAGCATCAGCACAAGTGACACCAAGATTTAATGTGGAAACCCAATTTGGGAAAAACCACCAATTGCAACCAGTTACTGATCTTCACTCTTCTAAAGTGAGCCCTATTAGGATCCAAACCTATTCAAGGTTACAAATCACATTCTTAGGTGTGACCATATTAGAGAATTCAATCACCCTGTTAAGAGTGGCCTTATTAGAGGTCTTTAGACACTTCAATCTAGAAATGCCACCTTATTAGAGAATTTACAAATAGTTGTTAAGCCAACTCTGTTAAGAGATTTAGATCACTACTACAATGGTTTGAGACTAAAAATGAGATGACCTAATTTTTTATGCACTTAAATTGCTAATTTTAGATCTCAATTCTGGGTCAAATACTTGATTTTTTTCTGATCAAATGTGATCTATAAACTAGGATTTACAAGTTTTATAACTTAATCCAAAATACAGATTTAATCCCTAATCCAGGTAGTAATTACATGGTATATACTTTAAACCATTAAAATTACAAGAAGAATAATTCTTAGACACTTAATTTAACAATGTGTTTAATTACCTAAAATAATAAATAAATTGAAGGAAATTAGAGAATAAGAAAGAGACAGTAAAGAGACACAAACATTTTTATAATGGAGTTTTCCTTGTCAGGACTACGTCTCTAGGTCTACTTCTCAATTCAGGGACCACCTTATTAAATTTTCCAACTAAAATTGCTTTGTTACAAATTCCAAGCTTCAAGCATTCACAGTCTCTCCTATGCACTTGAAGATACTTGACAAAGTCTTCGTGCTAACAAAATCTCTCACTATGAAAAATTATTCCTTCCTTTACAAAATTCCCTCTTCAAAAATTCTCCAAGACTATTTTTCCCCCCAAGGACTAATTATCTTTGTAAGTGAGAAATAACCCCCTTCAATACAAACTTACTTTCCTATTATGGTGAAAGCCATAATATTTTACAAATCTCCCATTTTTACATAACAATCCATCTGTTACAATAAAATGTTGCAAAATAATATACTTTCAATGGAATGAATGATCTATAATTTGATCATAAATTCCCTTTTAAATAATTTTAATATTATTTGGCTCTCCTTGGAAATAGCCTTAATATTTTAATGATTTGTATCTTTAATTATAGTGAAGACATATTTCAAGAGATCTTGCTATTTTATAGGGGTTTATTCATATGCCTTTAAACTAGGGATGGTAAGTGACATATGTTTTTTTATATAAAATTTGTGGCCATTTTGTTAGAAAATATAAACCCACAAAAATAGGGGCCCATGAAAATATTGGGCTCATTTTCTTGAGGTCAAAGTATTTTTGTAATATCTTCCACATTTTATCTTAGATTTTGATGAAATGAACACCATTGGAAAGCTCTAAAAAAAATTCACAATGAGACCAATATTGACCCTTTTTAGTGACTTATTTTTTTAAAAAAATTATGAGCCCTTTGATTCATTGATTTCATCAAACCTTTAACTAAGCATAACTTCTACATATGAGATCTTTTTGACCCCATTCATGTTATGTTGCCTCCCATTTTCCAAGCTCTTTGATGTTGAATTCAAGGGATTTTGAGAGAATAAATTTTTTTGGCCTTTTGGATCCACTTGGATCATTCCTCCCCACTGAGAAGCTTTTGCACCTCCAAAAGTCTACTTTTACATAGAATGGGAGTGAGGGCATGTTTGCCTCACTTGTCTAGTATCACTTGTACAACCTACTAGAATCCTAAATATTTGACTCATCATTAACACAATAAAAAATGAGATAGCATTGCTAACACAATTAACCATACATCCACCAAGATTCATTGTTGTATCCATCACCCACATAGTACCAACTAGTAGAAAAAGAAGCAACAACACTGAATAAACTAATGAAAAATGAAAATTATCAACTATCTAGATCTCGTGCATAGGAACACCATTAGAAAATGAATCATCCAAACCTGCTTTTACCATCACTTGTTGAAGACTTGATTCTACTTACACTTGATCCTCACCTATTGTGGCATACATGAGAGTCAATCTACTACTTGCATTTACAATCATTTTCAAATGCCCTATATTTACAATTGATCCCTCATTCTTCATATGATAAGCCTTTGCAATGTATTCAATCCCATCCTTGGACAAATGATACCTATTATGCTCCTTGTAGAAGATAGCTTTCCTATCATATAAGTATGGGCTACCCAACACAATCCCACATATGTCTAGTGGTACCACATCAAAGTCAACCTCATCTATGTATTTGGATGTTATTTCAAATTTAACTTACATTGCCTAGTTACCCACAATTTGTTCTCATTGCACACCCAACCTAAAGGATAAGGTCTCTTATGTGGCTTCATTTCCAATCCAAAATTTTTAACAACTTTCTCTAAAATTAAATTAACTTGGCATCCACTATCAATCAATGTGTCAATTTTAGTGTTCTTAGAAATCACCCTTATATGAAAAAGTTCACACCTTTTACCATCTTCAAAAACATCACTACTTTTGGAAGTAGAACATGAAATATTCGTGGTAGAATCAACAAAAGCTTTACCTCTGAAACCCACAACTGATATTTTTGTTTCATCATCAAAATCTAATCCAACATCCTGAAGAACAATTGTAGTTTTTTTTCTTTCATTTGTGATCCTTCTTAAACCACTGTGGTTTTGATTTAGGATGTAGTTTCCAACACTTTACATCTGCATGCCCTTTCTTTTGACAATGTGAAAAAGTAGGCTTTTCACCTTCCTCTTTCTTCATTGTGCCTACTTTCTTGCCCTTCTTATTTCCTTCAAGAGGAACAAATTCCTTCTTTGAATTAAATCTTGTGTTTCCTCCACCTACTTCAATATGGGTTGCTTGAGCACACACTTCATCAAAGTTAGGAGTGAACATCAATATTGTATGTTTCAAATAAGAATGCATTCCACCTATATACTTTAACAAATATCTTGTGTATAAAGAGGAATTCCAAGAGTTAAAGCCTTCTTCCTAAACACCTATATATACTCTTGCACAAACTACCCTTTACCTTGCTTTAGATTTTTCCAATCTATAATGGCTTGTTGCATATAAACCAAAGGATAAAATTGTTTCTTCAAAGAAGAAGTAAATTCATACCAAGATGAAATGATTTTATCATGTGTAGCAAGATCATCTTGGACCTTACTCTCCCACCAAACTAATGTAGTACCTCCCATTTTGAGAGTAGCTAGCTAGATTCTACAAGAATCATCCAAAATATTTTGAACCTTGTAGTACACTTCAATCTACTTAAGCCAATTATCTAGTTTTTCTACATCTAATTCACCATTATATATGGAAAAATCAAAGTTCATAGTAAGTTTTAACAAAGGTTTATTAACTTTCACATGTTGTTTCATTTTAGAAGAAGAAGAGGATGAAGAAGATGAAGAAGATGGGGATGATGGTTCAAGAGGGTCACTACCACTTCCTACTGCTTTTCCTTTATCATCTTTTGACAAAGATTTAGCTTCTTCTTTTTTCATAGCCTTGTCCACCTTTCTTAGTTGTCATTCATGCTTCTCTTGAAGAAGAATGTCCACCAAAGCTTTCAAATCCACAAAATCTCTTTGGAAGGCTTCCACATCAAGCTCACAAAATTTTTGTTCAAATGCCATGACTCACAAAAAAGTTCTTTTTCCAATCTTTAGTTTGAACTCTACAAGTTTTCCTTCTCCTTGTTTTAAATTCAACTTGGTTAACATTCAACACCTACAATTTGTTTGAAAAATAGGTTCTGATACCAACTTGATTTGTAAACTAGGATTTACAAGTGTTATAACTTAATCCAAAATATAGATTTAATCCTTGATCCAGGGAGTAATTGTGTGGTATATATTTTAAAACATTGAAATTAAAAGAAGAATAATGATTAAACACTTAATTTAACAATGTGTTTAATTACGTAAAATAATAAATAAATTGAAGGAAATGAGAGAATAAGAAAGAGATAGTAAAGATAAGAAAACACTTTGATAATGGAGTTCTCCCTATTAGGACTATGTCTCTTGGTCCACTTCTCAATTTGGGGATCACTTTACTAAATTTGCCAAGGAAAATTGCTTTGTTACAAATTCCAAGCTTTGAGCATTCACAATCTCTCTCATGCTCTTAAAGATACTTAACAAAGTCTTTGTGCTTACAAAATCTCTCGCAAGGAAAAATTATTCCTCCCTTTACAAAATTCCCTCTTCAGAAATTATCCAAGAGTATTTTTTTCCCCAAGGACTAATTACCTTTACAAGAGAGAAATAACCCCCTTTTATAAAAGGTTATTTTCCTATTATGGTGAAAACCATAATATTTTACAAATCTCTCATTTTTACATAATAATCCCTCTGTTACAATAAAATCTTACAAAATAATATACTTTCAATAGAATGAATGATCTATAATTTGATCATAAGTTCCCACATAAATAATTTTAATAATATTTGGCTCTCCTTAGAAGTAGCCTTAATATTTTAAGTATTTGCATCCTTAATTATAGCAAAGATATATTTCAAGAGAGCTTGTTATTTTATAGGGTTTTGTTCATAAGCCTTTAAACTAGGGATGGTAAATGACATTTGTTTTTTTAATGTAAAATTTGTGGCCATTTTGTTAGAAAATATAAACCCAAAAAAATAGGGGCCCGTGAAAATAGTGGGCTCCTTTTCTTGAGGTCAAAGTATTTTTATAATATCTTCCACATTTTATCTCATATTTTGATGAAATGAACACCATTGGAAAACTCTAAAAACAATCTTCACAATGACACCAATATTAACCCTTTTTGGTGACTTTATTTATTTTACCTTTTCATAAGCCCTCTAATTTGTTGATTTCACCAAACCTTTAGCTGATCATAACCTCTACATATGAGATCTTTTTGGCCCTATTCATGTTACATCGACTTCCATTTTCTAAGCTCTTTGGAATAATGTTGAATTCAAAAGATTTTGAGACTGTAAATTTTTTAGGCCTTCTAGATCCAACTAGATCAAAATGTATCTTTGTAGCTCTACAAGGATATTCTTCTGATCCTTCTAGTTTGCTTCCTCTTAGCATCTTCTATTCTTCCATACACTTGCACACATTCAATCCTTAACTTGATCTTATACTTATACCTTATGCATTATCAAGTCAACTTGAATACATCTTAGAATAATTAATATTCATCTCCTCAGTCGGCTAGAACCAACAAATAAAAAAATTAAACTCAATATGCCAAAAAATGAAAATCCTTTGTTAGCTGACCTTTCTCAGTAGGTACTAACTCAAAAATGATTTTCCTATGTTAACCAAGTGAACTTGGTTAACACTGCATCTTCACTAACTTTCTTTGGTAACCAAGTGAGCTTGGTTAACATTAGTTCCATTCAACTTTTCCTTTGTTACCTAAGTGAAATCACTTAACACTTAACTTATGAAAACTTCTCTTCAACGCCTAAGTGAACTTGGTACTCATTATCTTCTAAACTTGGCAAGCACTAGAATTCTTAGCAAATGCAAGAAACTTTCTTCATTGCCCAAGTGAGCTTGACATACACTTACTGGTAAAGATATGACATTTAATATAACATCAAAGAGAATACATAATTAACTAATTGTTTTCAACAATATCCCTCTTTGGCATTAATGGAAACACAACATGTCATAACATAATGAAAGTTTTGAGAAAAAAAATGGTAAGGATAATATCCTTAGTTTCATTCTAATTCTCATCCATGAGAACTCTCTCTGTCAGTGTGAACTCTCTCAGACTTAATTTTTCTCCCTCTATCAGAAAAATTTATCTTCAACATCTTCTTCTAATATCAAATTCTCCCTCTTTGATATTTGGGTATGTGCAAGATCATGGTCAACCAAACTATGGCCTTAAGTGGCAGTGAAAAACTAGCAAATTAGGGTTATGTCAACTTGACACATAATTTTTAAGTGGTTCTAGATTTAATATCAAAATGTAACAAGAAAATAATTTTTAGGAAATTGAATGTAGTTTCTAAAATATTAGACCTTATCTAGAGAAAAAATTATTTGATTGGTCAAAAGTTTGGATTTTAATGCAATACTACAAAAATCTCAAGGTGAAAATAAAAAAGTAGGTGTATGTCTGACCACCTTAATCAAAATCAAATGATAATATTTTTTAATATAATTATAGATATAAAAAGTAGACTCATGCCATGATGTGACACATATTTTTGGTTATTTTTATTCCAAATAAATAATTAAATTTGAATTTTCTACTATAACATTTTCAGAAAATAAAAAACTCCTGTGTCTGACCACCTTAACTAATTGAAAACTTTACCAAATTATTTTTAAAAAAATTTATACTAGGAAAAGCATAGAATATGATGCAACTTTTGGATTTCAAAAATGTTCTATCATTTGAAAGTTATAGCTATTTTTCAATCAAAATGTGAATCAACACTTTATAGTCATCTTCATTAAAAATTAACTAATAAATACTTATCAAACTCAGAATTTAATAGCAATTATATTGATGGAATCTTGAGAGTTTTATTAAAAAAAACCATTTTCATTTCATTGAATTTTGATGAAAATAATATCATCAAATGGCTACTTGAAGTGTAAATGTTAGTGAAACCTTTCTCAAACTCATTTTTTGAGTTGACTGAACAGGTTTGGTAAATACCAAGCCTAATCGAGTACCTAATTTTAAATTGGGTATCTGATACTAGATCAAATAATCAATATGAAATTGCATGCCCAAAAAATGGTGGCCAAAATTCTTTCAAACATTCATATCCCAACCCAAAATTTTGAAATTTTGGAGGGAAACCACCCAAATTATGGAGGGAAACCAAAATTTGGGAAGTGCGGGCATTATTATTATTAACTATAGTTATTGCATATGATTATGATTAGTATTATTAACTATTATTATTATATATTATTATGATTATTATTATTATATATAGTAATATATATGATTATTATGATTATTACTATTATATTGAAATATACAAATATTATATTATTAGTAAATATAATATTGTCATGAAATACATTGAAAGGGGTCATAGGTTATTGTATGACCCCTTTCGACACATTCAAACCGACCAAATATGTTGTCATGAAATACATCGAAAGGGGTCCCTTTCGATACATTCAAACCAACCAAATGGGTCCATAGGGGTCCTAGGGCCCATAGGGATATATTATCATGAAATACGTTGAAAGGGGTCATAGACTAATGAGTAAAAACTAAAACTCATGTCACCCTTTTGAAAAGGAAAAGGCTAACAAAAATATATCTATTCACCTTCAATGACATAAAAAATGGTATTATTATTTAAAATTTGAAGATGAAGTAAAATAATGAAATGTGTAGAAATCTATAATTTTTTATAATTATTTCAAATAAGAATTGATATATATTCCTATTTTTTATAGATAACTTTCTAGTTGCTAAAAAATATTGAAAATTAGGAGATTAGTTCCCACCACAAAACTATATGAAAATAAACTTATTTTCATTTGAACTCAGGCTAAGTTATAGATAACATATATAGCTAGAACAATCAAAAATAAAAATTCACTCTAGACCTATATTTTCTCTTTTATAATGATTCAAATTTCAACTCACCTAAAATCAATAGTTTTCATCTCTCACCACATTTTTCAAAACAAATCTATTTTGACGAGAAGAAAAAGTATAGATTCTGGAAGAGAAATCTCTCCTCTAGAACTTCATTTAATTTTTGAATATTTTTGGTATGATATAATATTTTTTTATTTCTCAAAATCAAAATTTTTACAAGTGTTAAAATATGTGTTGGTAGAATTTTTTTAATTACAGTATACTATATCTAATTAGAACACTATAAATCCTATATGATAATATTCTTAACTTTGAGCTCTATAAAATGGTGTTTATATGTTACCAAAAAAATATCATAAAAAATAGTAAGAGTTATTGAAATGTTAGTTTTATGAAATAATTTAATTTCTTTAGTAATTGGATACAAACTAGTATAAAACATGAATTTAATAGACATTTCCAATTGGAAAAGTGTGTGACCATATATAACTTAGCTAAAATGAATTTATCTAGATCATATGTTTGAACAAAATTGATTTTTGGATAGAAATTCTCAAATCCAGTCATTTTGATAAGCCAACCTGAAAGGTGACATAGCTTTGTACATTTACCCTAACCTATGACCCTTTTCGATACATTTCATAACAACATATGCCCCTAGGGAACATATGTTGTCATGAAATACATCAAAAAGGGTCATAGGTTAACCTGTGACCCCTTTCAACACCTTTGAACCAACCAAATGGGTCACTAGTTGTCTTAGGGCCCCTAGGGATATATGTTGTCATGAAATGTGTTGAAAGGGGTCATAGGTTAACATATGACCCCTTTCAACACATTCGAACAAACCAAATGGGTCCCTAGGGGTCCTAAGGGCCCTAGGGACATATCTTGTCATGAAATGCATTTTCAATGCATTCAAACCAAACAAATGGGTCTCTAGGGGGTCTTAGGGCCCCTAGGGACATATATTGTCAACATATGACCCCATTTGATGCATTCAAACCAACCAAATCTCAGACCCCTAGGGACACATGTTGTCATGAAATGTGTCAAAAGGGGTCATAGGTTAACATATGAACCCTTTTGACACATTCAAACGAACCAAATGGGTCCCTAGGTATCCTAGGGTACCTAGGGATATATGTTGTCATTAAATGCATCGAAAAAGGTCATAGGTTAACCAATGACCCCTTTTGACACATTTGAACCAACCAAATTGGTCCCTAGGGGTCCTAAGGGCCCTAGTGACATATTTTTTCACGAAATATGTTGAAAGGGGTCATAGGTTAACCTATGACCCCTTTTGACATATTTGAACCAATCAATAGGGTCCCTATGGGTCCTAGGGCTCCTAGCGAGGTATGTTATCATGAAATGCATTGAAAGGGGTCATAAGTTATTGTATGACCCCTTTTAACACATTTGAACCAACTAAATTGGTCTGAACATATGTTGTCATGAAATGCATCAAAAGGGGTCATAGGTTACATGCATTAAAACCAACCAAATGGGTTCCTAGGGGTCCTAGGGCCCCTATGGATAGATGTTGTCATGAAATGCATCAAAAGTGGTCATAGGTTAGCCTATGACCCCTTAAGACCCATTCAAACCAAAAAAATGGGTTCGACATATGTTGGACCATGAAATGCATCAGAAAGGGTCATAGGTTAACCTATGACCCCTTTCGACACATTTAAATGAACCAAATGGGTCCCTAAGGGTCCTAAGGCTCCTAGGGACATATGTTGTTATTAAATTCATTGAAAGGGGTTATAGATTAATCTATGAACACTTTTAATGCATTCAAACCAAAATAATGGGTCCCTAGGGCTCCTAGGGCCCCTAGGGACATACATTGTCATGAAATGCATTGAAAGGGGTCATAGGTTAACCTATGACATCTTTTGACATAGTCAAACCAACCAAATGAGTCCCTAGAGACACATATTGTCATGAAATGCCTCAAAAAGGGTCGTAGGTTAACATATAACCACTTTTGACACATTTGAACCAACCAAATGGATCCCTAGGGGTCCTAAAGCCCCTAGGGACATATGTTGCAATGAAATGCATTAAAAGGGGTCATAGGTTAACCTATGACCCCTTTTAATGTATTCGAACCAACCAAATGGGTCCCTAGGGGTCCTAGGGCCCCTAGGGAGATAAGTTGACATAAGAGGCATCTAAAGAGGTCATAGGTTAACCTGTGACCCCTTTCAAAACATTTGAACCAACCAAATAGGTCCCTACGACTCCTAGGGCCCCTAGGGATATATGTTGTCATAAAATGCTTTAAATAGGGTCATAAGTTAACCTATGTCCCCTTTCAACACATTCGAACCAACCAAATGGGTCCCTAGGGGTCCTGGGGCCCTTAGGAACATATGTTGTCATGAAATGTGTCGAAAGTGGTCATAAATTAACCTATGACCTGTTTTGAGGCATTCGAGCCATCCAAATAGGTCCCTAGGGGTCCTAGGGCCCCTAGGGACATATGTTGTCGTGAAATGAGTTGAAAGGGGTCATAGGTTAACCAATGTTCTGATTCAACACATTCAAACCAACCAAATGGGCTACTAGCAGTATTCTGGCCCCTAGGGACTTATATTGCCATGAAATGTGTCAAAAGTTGTCATAGGTTAACCTATGACCCCTTTCAATGCATTCAAACCAAACAAATAGGCCCTAGGTGTCCTATGGCCCCTAGGGACATATGTTGTCCCCTGGGGAGATATTTTCATGAAATATATCGAAAGGGGTCATAGGTTAGCCTATGACCCCTTCTAATGCATTTGAACCAACAAAATGGGTCCCTAGGGGTCCTAGGGCCACTAAGGACATATGTTGTCATCAAATGTGTCAAAAGGGGTTATAGGTTAACCTATGACCCCGTTTGATGCATTTGAACCAACTAAATAGGTCCCTATCGGTCCTAGGGCCCTTAGGGACATATGTTCCTAGGGCCCCTAGGGACATATGTTGTCATGAAATGTGTTGAAATGGCTTTCGATGCATTCAATCCGACCAAATAGGTCCCCAAGGGTCTTGTGCCCCCTAGGGACATATGTTGTTATGGAATGCATCGAAAGGGGTCATAGGTTAACCTATGACCCCTTTCGATGCATTCAAAATAACCAAATATGTCCCTAGGGGTCTTAGGGCCCCTATGACATATGTTATCATGAAATGTGTCAAAAGGGGTGATAGGTTATTTTATGACCCCTTTTGACACATTCGAACTATCAAATCAGTCTCTAGAGGTCCTAGGGCCCTTAGGGTCATATATTGTCATGTAATGTGTTGAAAGGGGTCGTAGGCCTTTCGACACATTTGAACCAACCAAATGGGTCCCTAGGGGTCCTAGGGCCCCTAGGGACACATGTTGTCTTGAAATGTGTCGAAAGGGGTCATAGGTTAGCCTATGTCCCCTTTCGACTCATTCAAGCCAACCAAATGGGTCTAACATATATTGTCATGAAATTCATTAAAAGGGGTGATAAGTTAAGCTATGACCCCTTTTGATGCATTTGAACAAACAAATGGGTCCCTAGGGGTCGTAAGGACCATTGGGACATATTTTGTCATGAAATGTGTTCAAAGGGGTCATAGGTTATTGTATGACCCCTTTCAACGCATTTGAACCAACCATATGGGACCCTAGGGGTCCTAGGGCCCCTAGGGACATATGTTGTCATGAATTGTGTCAAAAGGGGTCATAGGTTCGATGCATTCAAACCAACCAAATAGGTCCTTAGGGTTCCTAGGGCCCCTAGGGACATATGTTGGCATGAAATGCATTAAAAGGGGTTATAGTTTAAACTATGCCCCCTTTCAATATATTTGAAACAACCAAATGGGTTCCTAGGGTCCTAGACCCCCTAGGGACATATGTTTTCATTAAATGCATCAAAAGGGGTCATGGGTTAACCTATGATCCCTTTCGGCTCATTCAAACCAATCAAATGGGTTCCTAGGGGTCCTAGGGCCCCTAGGAACATATGTTGCCATAAAATGCATCAAAAGGGGTCATTAGTTAACCTATGACAACTTTCATCACATTTGAACCAACAAACTAAGTCCCTAGGGGTCCTAGGGCACCTAGGGACTTATGTTATGATGAAATGAATCGAAAGGGGTCATAGGATAACCTATAACCCCTTTCATTGCATTTGAACCAACAAAATAGATCCCTAGGGGCCCTAGGGCCTTGAGGAAAATTTTTTGTATTCAAACCAACCAAATAGGTCCTTAGGGGTCCTAGGGCCCTTAGCGACATATGTTGTCATGAAATACATCGAAAGGGGTCATAGGTTAACCAATGATCCCTTTCGACACATTTGAATCAACCAAACGGGTCCCTAGGGACATATGTTGCTATGAAAGGTGTTGAAAGGGGCCATAGGTTAACCTATGATCCCTTTTGACACATTCAATCGAATCATATATGATATACTATTGAATATAATAATAATAACAATAATAATATATATTACTATATTATATTTAATAATAATAGTAAAAATTGTAATAATATAATATAATAATCATATATATTAATATATTATATTTATAGGTCATAATAATAATAGTAAAAATCATAATAATATTAATATTAATAATAATATTCATAATAATAATTATATACAAATATTATATTTAATAAAATACCAATATATAATAACATTTGTACAAATTTGTTCACATTGCCTACAATTTCCAAATTTTGACTTCACTTCAAAGTTTGGGCATCCATTTTGGGTACCTGATATGGGGTCGAGTACCTAAAATACTGGCATGCATTTTCCAAAATATTCTTATCACCATAAACCTGACAATCATGTTTTTTGGCGGCCATTTTCACAGATTTGGAGAAAAATGATTTCTTTGGGCCCATATGATAAAAAAAGGTTCTACAATGTATGATTAGGTGTCTAATATTGTTTTCTGAATGGGGAGTAGTTGTCATCAAAAGGCTAAATGCAGAAGGAAGGTATCGAATGAAGACATTGCAACATATAGGGAAAGGGACAAGGTAAATCACCAAAGGAAGAGACAAGGTATGTCAAATGTGAGTCAAGTTGAAGATGTATTGACCAAAGGTGAAAACATTGAGTCAGATAATGAAAATGTATAGTTGGGAAATGAAAATGTACCAATTGATAATGATAATATCAGGATTGAAAATTTGGAGAATGAAATTTTACCAATTCATAATGTAAATTGCATGATTGACCATGTCAAAAATCACAATGCATAGGAACATTACATATCTCCTAATTATAATCAACATGAAGGTTCTAGAACACCAAAATGGATAATTAAAATTGATGAAATGATGACTACCGATTTGGAAGGGAAAAAACCAAAAAGAACCATTTGCTTATGGGCTTCAAGACTATATAAGATTTTTTTCGACAACAAGACGGTGGTGGAGCAATGTCAACTTTTTATGCACTTATTAAAGATGCAAAAAATGAGACCTATGCTTTCCAAATTGAAGATTTGTGTCAATAAAAAATTGGAAAGAAATGCCATTATTCTGAAGAATCTTTTTAGTGCTCTCAATAGCATTGGGAAAAATAGTAGAGAGAAGGATAAGAGAACTACTCAAAGGGTTATTATAACCTCTTTGGTAATTCATCATTTGAGAAAGGGTGGATATATTAGACAAACAAGTATTGACTTGAACCTAAATCATACTACTTTGAGAAGAGCACTTAGTAGATGAGAGAGAATTGATGATCCTCTTCAAAATGAAACATGGGCTTTTGGTGGGAGACTTCCACTTTCTGATAAGAAGCTATCCAATGATGTGAAGGAAGAAATTATATTTTTTTGGCACTCTAGCTCAAGAGTATCACCCAATGCTAAAGATGTGTTAAAGGTGGGAATTGGCATCAAACACCACACACCACATCCTAAACATTATTTGGAGGTAAGTCAAACTATGTTGTTCAAATAATTTAGAGAATCATCCAAGATTGCATATATCACAAAGGGATTTTGAATCTTTGAATCTATTTTATTGTGTTCCACATAAAATTTGAAGTGTCAAGTTTTCTATGCACCATGAAATATTACACTCCTTCGTTCACGGCCACCCCGTACCAAAGAGTCTCTAAGGTGCTCTAAGTGCATTTCGAGGTCAATTTTCTAGGGTTGTAAGTTGGAGCTTATGGGGGCTATCGATGAAATGTCAAATGCTACAGGATGGTCATACTGAAGCCTACAATAACCTATCTCATTTATAAGGTGCTCTAAGTGCATTTGGGTGGGTGAACCATAGTGACATCTTAAGGGATTACAATGATTATTTTAAATTAAACATATATATAATAGTATTTCAAATTAAACATTGTATCAAAATTTGATAATAAAGGTTGTTAAAATGTTATTCACAAATTATTGCACATGAATCTAATATAACAAACCTAATCAAAATGAATGATATTCCGCAAACATGAACAATACACATGATCCATGATAAATTGAACAATACTATACTAAAGTAATATGTATATTGTTCTGCACATAAATGACAAAAATATATATCAAAATAAATGTATCCATAGGAAAATTAAACAAATATAAATTAAAGTTCATGTATCCATAGACAAATTACGCAAATACATATCAAAATACATAGATCCATATATAAAATGTGGCCAATCATGCCATCAAAATGTGTATAATATTGATGTTTGTGTATATAATGTGCTATATGCCATCTCAAAATGTCTCATGACACATCCTATGACAACTATACTATCCTATGGTACTAGTGGATGATTAAAATGTAGCCTCTTCACTACTCTAGGTGGATCGGATGCCTCCTACATAAACAAAAAAGGAAAACCCAAAGTTAGACTACTAAATTTATATGATGCTAAGTATCTAACATTGACTTACTCAAAATCAAAATGATCTTTTTCTTAATGAAGATTTATAGTATTAAACTTTCATCATAAATACCTCTCTTGTTGACCTCCTACACTGGTCAAGAGTCCTCTCATATGTCCTTAACAATGCTTGAACCTTGTTGATAATGGCCTATGTATGTTCAAGTA
Source organism: Cupressus sempervirens (assembly GCA_028749045.1). Classification (NCBI taxonomy): domain Eukaryota; kingdom Viridiplantae; phylum Streptophyta; class Pinopsida; order Cupressales; family Cupressaceae; genus Cupressus; species Cupressus sempervirens. The sequence goes on from CM053790.1 coordinate 264,424,507, forward strand.
TGTTTGTCAGATGAATCTATAACTTAAACTATAATATTATAATTCATAGCATGCTAAATTTATAACATATAATAAATAATTAAAACTACAACTTACCTATGTTGATTCCTCCTCTGGATATAATGGCTTCATCAACAAAGATACAAAACTCTAGCATCTAACCTCCTATGCACTAGGTGTTTCCTATGAGATACAAAATACTAGCTATTAATATCACAGAAATTAGTTTTGAATTTATTTATGAAAATAAGGAAAATAAAAAATAAATGATACTTATACATACGATGGGGTTCTCACTATGAATGGAAACACTAGAGGGTATGTGATGTTGAATCTTCCTAGACTCATCACCAATAGCCACACCCTATACAATAAAGAATGTAATTAAATTTCATTACCACAAACATTTTACAAGAATGCATCGATATGTAATCACTTTATAAGCACCTAATGAACTTTCCCTTGTCAGGGTTTACCTCATCCCCCACACTCTGCCCCCTATTGATAGGTGTTACCTGCAAGAGAAAAGAAAGATTAGAAACCATATATTCTCCAATATCAAATAGAAAAGATAATGAGAACACAACATAGTATATTGTAGATGTCTCAAGGCCAAATGAAATAGATTAGAGCATGGCATTATCAACTTGTCTGAGTTCCTCCTCAATCATCAACTAAACATGAATGAAGATCACATACATGTATAAGTTGGTATGGGTTATAAATTAAAATCACTCTATTATAAAGATTAAATTTAAATTTCATATGTCATAACAAAAAATGTATACATGTACTAACATAGAAGGATTCCATGCCTCTGCATGCCCCTCCTCTCTCACATAAGGGTATGTAGCCTCTGTATGCACATCCAGTGTATCCTCCTCAAATACAAACTAATACTTAGAAAGATCACCTATGAGATCCAAAAAAATATTCTTGCACGTTATGCAAGTATGGGGCACAAAAACATGTGATGATCTTATCGATGATGAAATCACACTAGCATCATCAACATGGGGAGGCAACACTGACCTAACCTAGGATATCAACAGGCTACTCAATCTATGGATGACTTTAATAGTTTGAGAGCTAGCCTCTGTAATGATATTGGGATGTTGCACTAGAGGAGGGGGGGAGACATCAGTAGGGGGGATAAAAGTGCTAGCTCTCTTCCACTGGCAAAAGGGTCTATCCTGAGGAGCTCCTCCTCCTACTCCCATGTTGGGCCTCTTGCTCCAATAGTTCACCTTGAGGCCCAACACAAATTTAGCATAAAATTTTCTAATGATATAAAATGACACTTCTAAATTGTTGTGTGGAAGGATGTTAAAAACCATCCACCAAGAATCCCAAAAGTTTGCACGCATAGCCTCATTTGTGCACCATTTAATTGATAGCTTGGGCTTTGTGCATTCTACTTGTTTACTAGTTTTTGGGTCTGCAAAAAGGCTAAGTATATCATCTCTAGTTATATTTAAGGCCACAACCTCATCATAGTCCAACCCATCTTCAAACATAGAATGCATTTGGTCACACCAGTGAAGAGCAGCATTTTGTTCATTAGTAAGTGTTTTAATATTATCCACTATGGTTTTTAATGTAGATAACATGGGAGCCAATGTGGGTATAGTGTTACATGTGGTTCACAAAACACTCAGTTTGGTGAGATTTTTAAATATCAAATCTTAAATTTGAGGAGGGTTTTGAGGGGGTAGGGGATCATTTAGTGGATCGTTTTGAGGGAAAACTATATTGTTTGGTCGAGGGTTACAAGGAAAATTATTTCTTGCCCCAGTATCATCATTCGGGTCAGCTATACCTATTAATTTATAAAACATAATTTCTATTAAAAAAAACCTATTTTTTAACAAATTCAATTTAAAATAACTAATTTATAATAATATTCATTCAAAAAGTTAAAAAACAAAAAAAAATTACCCTTATCATTTACCCATTTCAAAATCTGATACCTGAATGGAGCTCAACACTCAAGCCAAAAAAATGCAATGTAGAAAGAGCTCTTGATTTCTTTTAAATCTATGTTACAATTTTTGGGTATCCCATATGAAATTGGATACCTAATTACTGATCATATACCCAAAAAGGCTTGGTCCTAATTTTTTAGCTTTGGTATCAAGATGGGTGGAAAAAAGTCAGAGCGAATTTTGAAACACTTTTAGACATTTTCAAACTCCACTTTTTTCACATTGCCACTTTTTGGTACACCATGATCCTACACATACCCATGAGCTTTGAATATCTTAGACCAAGTTCTATTTCTTTGACATCTTCAAAAAAATAAATTGTGATTGGCTCTAAAGAAAATTTATGTGATATGATACAACAAACTCTCCCTCTTTAACATTTGCCAAAGAAAATATACAATGAATTCCAATGTACCTTACGTATTGATTCATATGCAATATATCCTTTCAATACTACATCAACTTGACTGATCTTCAACATGCTCTATTTGATCATCGCTAAACTTCATTTAGTGAGCTTTAGATAAGGGAATAACCCTAAATTTTCCTCTTAGATATAAAAATGAATCCTTAGGTAATGGCTTAGTGAATATTTCTGCAATTTGTTCTTTAATATTTGCATATTCCAATATTACCTCTTTATCTTGCACCAATTCTCTCATAAAATGATACTTTATTGCAATGTTCTTGGTCATGATATGCATCATAGGATTCTTTGATATATTAATTGCACTAGTGTTATCACAGAAGATAACTACTGGATCCTTGATCTCTACCTTCATACCTGCCAATAGTTTCTTAAACCAAACAACATTGGAACAATTAATTGATGCAAAAATATAATCTACCTCAATTGTAGACTGAGAAATATAGTTATGCTTCTTACTTTTCCAAGGCATTAGTCTTTTACCAAGTGTTGGGACTCAAAATCGCCTTCTCGATTTGAGTACCATTCCAAGCTTTTGAGCCTTTTAAAACACATTTAATGCATATGTACCCAGCCATTCTTTTGAGTCCTAAGAAGTTTTTAATGTTTCTAACACCTTGCATTAAGCATATCCACTTTTCCTATGAATATAAATTTCCATTTTGAGCAATGTTCAAATCTACGTTTTTTCCTAAGTGTCAAATGATGATAGGAGGCCTAGTTTGGCCTTAAATATCTCACACCTAGTACTTTTTCATGACTCACTACTTTGGAAATGCTTAGTATCCATATTAGAGAACCTATGTTTTATATTTTGAGTTATTTTGATATGTTTTGACTAGGCTTTGAATCCCTCGAAGTTGGTTCTTTATTATTGTTGTGCTGATGTAAATTGTTCAGAATTTTGGAAGGCCTTGTTTGACCTCATATAACTTTGACCCATTGACCAAAAAAAGATAATTCCTTTTATATCACATTCTAGAGGTCAAAGAATTTTTATTTTTCTAATTCGAGCTTATGAAAAATCCATTTGATTAGTTTTTGAATGCAATTCCATACGTAATTTGAAAAGTTTTACTGGTGACATAAAATGCAGATTGGTTGATACCCCTATTCAAGATGTCATATCTTTGAATCTTTGGTAGGTGAGATCAAATAGATTGTAACATTATGTTCTACTTTGAAAATAATTTAAGTATGTCAATTTTCAAGTTTTGACAAATTAGTCTGCACACTTTCCCAGGTCCATTCCATTTGCAAAAAATGTTTTTTTGACACTATTTCTAGTCCTACAGATCCAAGTAGCCCACTTTGACCACTCACCAAATTTTTCCAATTATTTTTCATGATCCCAAATGGCATATCTATATTCACCTCATGGAAATGAACTATTGCCCCAGTTTTCATGCCCTCAAGTATTCGGTTGCCCAATTCTTGAAGCTAAATCCAAATGTAGATTCTTGTTTTTTGACATGTTTGCTTGTAGGTAGTTCTAGGAGAGAAACTTTGATGATCAATATCTTTTGACCATGAACTTTTCATAACATGGGATTTTATAGGGTAAGAGTATGTAGAACAAAGAATTGGTTGGTCTGATTTCCAAGCCCAATCATGTGTTTTGGTCATTTTTTAAAGTTAGTCAGATAACCCCTTGGCCTAAAAGTTACTATTTGTAGAAAGTGGTAAAATGGGTGAAAATTTATGTTTCAAGTGGTTTAATTTTATTTTAATTAGTTCCAAGTGTTCATCAGATAGAATTGAGATGTCAGGTGTTTCCATTTGAAAAAAAAATTAGCTGGACCCACTTTGGGGTCTGACCAATTTCAGAAGATTGATGAGGAATTAGTTTTAAAAGCAATGCTATAATGTTTTTAATCATTATAATTTCTTGGTGTGAGTAATTTCACATGGGATCAATAGGGTATATATAAGGCTATGCATGTAATGAATGAAATGGTATTGATCGGCAAGTATAAAGTGTGGAAGGATACTATAAGCATGAAAAGACACCCTTAAAAATGGAGATTTAAGGATCATTTAGAAACAATATTAATGCCAATTGATTGGGAAGAGAATTTGTTTAAAACTTTTGAGGTTTCTAATTAACAAAGGGAGAGTGCTATTTGAAAATAAAATTCACAATGGTAGTGGTACCAGCATTTGAGACTGATTAAAGCTATCAGTGAAGTTGGGATTTATATTGTCTTCTTAATGAAGACTTTTAAGATGCTTCCACAAATTTTAAATCATCAAGATCAAAATGCCCTTATTCCATTGATCTTACAATTGGGCTAGGTGCATAGTAGTAATTTTAAAAGCTTTCCTATTTTACTTTCTTACACACCAAGGTGTAGAAACTTGAGAATCATATAGCATTTGTAGAAGGAAAATTTTACCACAGCATGAAGCAACACCTAATGACCCCACAACTTTTTCCTTCACCCACAATCAATCTAGACAACATCCAATGCTCTAATAGCCTGTAGTGCCTTTAAAATTTTATATAAACCCCTCATCCTATTTGTTATGGCACTAGTGTGTTAATGGAACCTCTGAGAGTGGCACCCACACTGTGGTGGGCGGGTATAGTGCAAAAGATTTCTCTTATCAAAAGCCATTAGAGAGAGAATTCAAAGAAGCCTTAGGGGTAGAAGGCAAGCTAAGTCATTAGTTTTAAGGATGAGCTCATTAAGAAAATGTGTGAGGACACCAAGGAACATATTAATATCCTTGATTGCATCCTAAGAATTGTTGATCAAGTTTTTCTAATGATTGAAAGGGAGGAACTTGATGTAGCATATATCCTACTATGGATGGAACTCTTAGAGTTCATTAGAATTATGGAGGGACCTGCAAGGAAAAGGAAAGATGACAAGCCATGAGGTAGGAGCATAGAGATCTATGGTAAAGGAAGGGAGGCAACTTAAGGATCTTTCACTTAGGCATCAAAATTTGTGAAGGTACTATGATAAAACTTGGAACCTTTGTTTTTTGTACTTGGTCTTAATCAAGAGACATGTGTTTACTCAAGTGAACCAAGTACGTGTGCATTTTTTCTTGTTATTATAGTTTTTAAAGTTCTTTGGGTAGCAACTTTCAATGTGTTCTCATATGTTTTTCCATCTTGGTCGCCAAACAACATAGTGACAACGAAATTCTTTAGGGAGATCTTTCAAACCTTTCGCACTCGTCTAAGCTAACTAGCATGGGAAAAGGACTTACCTGTTGAAGATTTGGATGGAGGTAATGTAGGTGGAATTTGAATTTTCAAGCACATTCTCATGATGGATTTGGGGAATACAATCTAGTGAGGAATAGTTGTGAGGATTTTGTTAACTTTTGCAAGACTGGTCAACATTTTAAGGTGGGAAAATGATGTTTCCTGCAATCTGGCCACTAATGATGCTCTACACCATTCCATACAAATTAACCCAACCATTCCTCCTTTTTACAAGTGTTTATGTCTTCTTTATTGTCAATGCCTTATGCTAAAAGAACTAGTATGCACAAAAAAATGGAATTGGCCCTCATACTTCAAGCTTAGCTTAAGTAAGATGGAACAAACCAAAATCATAGCAGTTGGTGCACAATGAGAGTTGCTCCAAGCAAGATGAAATAGAGAAGTAAAGATGGAGATTGCCCAACTTCAAGGAAAATATTGTTCTAGGTGAAGAGATGTTATGAAACTGCATAGCATAAAGAAAAATAGCAAAACTCTTTATCCCACATGAGGCAAGCAAGGAAAAGTTCAAATATTTAAATATTCCAACACTCACATTGCATGTTATCTTAAAGATAAATGGCTTTTGCAGCCACATACTCATGCATGGGCCCACCCATGGACAACCACGTGGCAAAGGTACAAAAACCAAAAGTTTTGAAGGAAAATGCAAGAAACCTCAGAGGATAAAATGATGACATCAATGATGGATAGGTGGTGCCATTTCATGGATTGACATCACAAAATGTCCAATTAATGTAAATGGATCTGACCATGTAGAAATCATTATTTTGCACCCTCACATGAGTTAATTGCAGTTAAGCACGAAGAGTTCTGACAATGCACCAATGCATGAAATTTCTAGTTCGCGCAGGTTAAGCCCATGAAGCTGCCTAAAGATGACATGTGTGGTAGAGCCAACCAATTAGGAGCTAACACATAGTGGTCAACCAAGGGTTGACCTAGATTGGTAAAAAGGGGAAAAATCATGAAAATGAAAAAAATAAAATTTTCATTATTTTTTCATGAAATTTGAATGTGCAAACTCTCATATGAAGAATTTAAATGAATTTCATGTTTTTCTATAGTTTAGATTGTAGAAATTTTTTTAATTTTTCATTTAAATGATTTAAACTTGCAACAGGGGGGCTGATTTTCACATGCAAGAGGGGCAACTTTTGTCAAAAATATGTAGTGTAGTATACCGTCAAAACTGGGAGAAGATGAACTTTCCAAATATGGGATCAAAATTTGCATAGGTATTTATTGGTAAATTCTATAAGTAGATTTGTGTTTTTCTTTTGCTTTAATCTTAGATCTAACATCAAAATTAGTTATACATTTCAATCATTCTGGAGATATTTTCAAGGAATTCTCAAGTAGTAATGAAAAATCTAATGTGCAGTTACAGAGAGAGAGTAGAGATGTGTTTTTCTTTTGCAAATGGAGGTTTTCCAAATGGAGAAATGGCAGCATCTGATCTAATCTAGGATTTCTTTCTTTCTATTTAGTCTCTTCTTTCTTCATTCTCAAGGGTTGGCAATTTTTACTGTGAGACCAAGGGTTCCAATTCTTGATATTGTTTCATGATTGTGATGCCATTCTTCAATAATTTCCTTTGTAATGAATAGAAAAAAAAAAGAATATAGATAGTACCAATTTGTTAGGTAGTTTTACATTTCAATTTCATGCATCTTATTATATTTGTTTCAAAGAAATGAATGAAAATGCAATAGCAAGTTAATCTTCATTCTAATATCTTGTCTCTTATTCATGTTGTTTGTGATCTTTTGTGTTTTTTAAAAAAAGAGTATGAAACTCAATTGCAATCTGTTGGTTGTATATGTTGATTTATTTTGCTTGTGACTCAAGGAATCATGTAAATTCTTGATTTATTATCATAGGATTGCAGATCTCATGAAGGGATAGGTCGAGTATGAGATTTAGAAAGATGAAGATGTCTGATTCACAAGGTGAATAGATAGATCAAGAAGTCCTAATGTATGGGATATTTCAATGACTTTTAGGAATGTGTGTTAGGGGTTTGTGGGATTGCCCAATAGATAAGGCACTGATCAACTACAAGATCAAAGTTTTATGTTGTTCATGTCATGGTTATGCTGAAATCAACATCATTAATCAAATATCTTTTCTCTTTAATATTAAAGGAATTAAAAAGTGTTTCCCTTGCTTGACTTATCTAGTTCTTACATCATTTTATTAGCTATCTCATGTCTAAGATCTCAACATAAGTGTTAGAAGATTAAGGGTTTTATCTACCTTTTTAGATTCAAGTGTATGTTTTAGCATTGGTACCATATAAGTGAATCTGAGGTCCACTAGCCTAGGTTTAGCAGAGCCTGAAGTAGAAGAAAGGTCTAGCCTTATAGTTGGATGAGTCTCTAAAAGCGTATGTTGAAGATGGGAAGTAGATACCCATAGATTTATCTTGTTCTCATTGGGGTAATTTGAAACTGTGATGTTTCAAAACACCAACACCAAGAAAGACTACTCCACCCCTAGTGCTCTTCCTATCATCAACACTTTGTACATAATCAACATCAATGAAAGAATTCAAATCTAAATTTCCTCCTTTCTTGTACCATAATCCATAGTCTTTAGTACCCTTCAGATACCTCATGATTCTTTTGATCACCATCATATGATTTTATTTAGAATTTGTTGAGAATCTTGCCACCATACCAACTCCTAATGCAATACCAAGCCTTATATACACTACATATTATAGTTTTCCAATCACTGATCTATATGTGGTTTGATCTACCTCCTTGGAATCATCATTCTTGGAAAGATTATGTCTAGTAAACATAGGTGTTACAACTAGTCTTGAATCCTCCATTCCAAATTTCTTTAGTATCTCCTTGATATATTTAGATTGAGTAATGTAGATACCATCTTTCTTCTATTGAATCTACATTCCAAAAAAGAATTTTATCTCTCCAAACATGGACATCTCAAATTCCTTACTCATTTCCTCTTAAAAAGGTTTTCACAAATCATCATTTCTAGTAAACAATATGTCATCAACAAAGATTTCTACTAATGCAATTGTCTTGTCCGGTCCTTCTTTGATGTATAGGTTACTATTATCATTTTTCCTTTGAAAACCAATCTTTATCAAATAGTTATGAAGTATTGCATACCAAGTTTTGGGAGCTTTCTTGAGACCATATAATTCTTTGTGCAATTTACAAACCATCTCCCTTTTGCTAGGATCTACAAAACCTTCTAGTTATTTTGTGTAAACTTCTTCTTCAAGAATTCCATTTAAGAATGTAGACTTCACATCTATTTGATAAACTTTAAATATTTTATGTGCAACATAAGTAAATAAATTTCTAACACCTTCTAATCTTTCAATAGGAGAAATTTTTTCACCATAATCAATACCTTCTTCTTGAGAATGGCCTTTACCTACTAACCTTGCTTTGTTTCTTGAAATTTCTCCATCTTCATTCAGCTTATTTCTAAAAACCCACTTAGTGTCAATTACATTTTTATCCTTGGGTTTAGAAACAAGAGTCCAGGTCTTATTCCTTTCTATCTATTATATCTCTTCATTCATAGCTTAAATCTAACTTTCATTATCCAAAACATATTTAACTAATATAGGTTCAATTTTAGTAAGCAAACATGTACCTTTCAATTTGTTTCTTGTCATTGTTTTATCTAACTTTTCTCCAATGATCTGATCAGGTGTATGGTGCCTTATGACATATCATGCCAACACATGTACCTTGGATTTAGAGCTTGTTCCACTTTCCTTGCTGTGGTATTTTGCATCATGCTTGTGTCCCACTATATGTGATTAAGGTCCTTGAAACTCAACTTTCTCTAGTTGTAATTCAGTATCCTCTGACTATGACTTACAATTTTAGAAAGAGGGAAGGATTTAAGAAAAGGGAGGCTACTTTTTTTGGTCATTTTTAGTTGAGTGAGAATTTGGAGGACTTTTAAAGGGCTTGGGGGGAATCAGTGAGTTTTGTATCCACTCTCTAACTTTAGGGACTCTTAGGGTTTGGAAGCTAGGGAGGGAGCTCTTCTACAACCATTCATTTCCATATTTTCAAGAGGATTCAAGGTTGGCTTCTTCTTGCCCATGTAATATTTTTCTTCAAAAATGCATAATGGCATTACTTTTATGAGTATGAAGGAGTATGAGTTCATATTGTAAGTAAATTTCATGGTATTGTATTTTGGTGTAGTATTCATGTAAACATTTGTATGGTGATTCATGTTGTGGGGAGATTGTGATATTGTTGGGATGAGATGAACTGTGTTGTTGTGTTTGATTTTCTCTTTGTTTCTCCATTTTGTTATGTATGTTTTTTATGGGAGTAAGGACTTCACTCACCCTTTGGGAAGGGAAGAGAAGTCTTGGGTGAAGGGGTTAGTTGGGCTTGAAAATGTATTTGAGAACCTTGGAGTATGGGCTCCGTTGTATGCCATAATCATTCATATCTTACTAGGGGTGATAAGGGAAGTATGGTGTAGAAAGAAAGCTATGGAGTATGGGCTCCAAGGAAGCTACAACTAATGGTAGTGTGTTTGGAGGATGATTGTGAAAGCCCTAAAAGGGAATGATAATTGTTTATTGTAGATATCATTTGATATAAAAATTCTCCATTTGAAAAGTACATCTTCACCCCTATGTTCATGATTCCATAGGTGAACCATTTTAAAATATCCTTGGGATCAAATTGTTTAATTTTATAATGTGATGTATATGCATTTGTAAGATTGGATTGAAATCTAGTTTGAGCCTTGTTCCCCTATCTCGGGGGTGGTCTCTTATGAGGCCTATGGTTGGGAGGAGAGTACCCATGGTATTTTTTATTTTGTTGTAATTTATTTGCAGATTTTATGCTCAAGGGAGCAACGGAATAAGCTTGGAATGATTATCTTGAAGATGTTACTTGAGGGAGAAAACTTGTCATTTTGCATTATACGAGTATTGAAGAATCTCTCTCCATATTGTTCAATTTGTTGCAATAAATAATTGCATAGTAGAAAAGAATGGAAATTTCATTATGTAATGCATTTGAAAGGAGAAACCTTCCTCCTGTCATTGAATGTTGTGTTTGCAAGGACCAAGTCTCCACTTGTTATTTTTTTGTATTGCGCTACAAAAGAGAGTCTCTACAATTTATGTATATCATTGTGAAGAATGGTTTTATGGAAGAAAGAAAGTAACTTGGATATTCCCGTAATGATTTGCATTGTAAAACTATTGTTATGTATCTAGTTTAATTGAAAAGGAGGGATCAACTTGTCATATTAGGTATATATGAAATGTAAATAGATTCTCTTCAAAGGATAGTCATTGTATTTTGAATGTTCAAGAAAAAACAAAAATATATATGTATATAGAAATGCATTCAATTGGATCTAAAAATCAATATTAGGAAATGTATCTCAAAATGTTGGTTCATATTAAGGAGCTTTGAACGCATTAGTCTAATAAAAAACATAATTTTAAAGTCTCTTAGAGATAGATAACCATAATTTAGTTATTTCATATTAGATCTTATCCAAACTAGAATATGCATACTCAATTTACTTTTATAAGTAGTTAGGCTCAAACTATTACCTATGCATTGCATTGAAATGTAAGATATTTGTCAAAATAGGGCTCATAGTAACCTATATATATACATAGTGGAATCGACCAAGTAGCATTATGATATAAATTCACAATTGAAAACACAATCCTATAGGTGCATAAATTACTCTCTAGAATTTGTATGGGAAGTGGGAAAATAACCCACTCCCCATTACAAAGCAATAAAATATTCATAAGGAATATTCCCTAGAATCTCTGACTTCTAAACTTAAGTTACACATGTATAGTAACAACAAAATTTTAATAAATGTGCATTCCTATAAGATCCCATAAGAAGTCACATGAAGTGAAGAGAAGTAAAATTTATATAAATTTTTAACTCTACACATTTTGCTAGCAAGGGAAGTTGACCACCCTATTATAACAAAGAAACATTCAAAAAAAAGATGGAAATCATGACAAAGTATTAGAAGATGGGATCTAACCCCTTTTGGTTGGTGGTCCCCACCCCACATATTCTCCTCTTTCCAAGCACCACATCCCACAAAGCACACCCTCTGCCAATACTTCTTCCTCACACAATGGATGAGATGGGTCACTATTCAATACTAGTTATAGGCCACCATCCAAGCTTATAAAGGGATAGACTCAACATGTACCAATGTGGTATAGTGGTCATCCAAGTTAAAAATGGAGTTATGTTAGGTCTTTCCCTTGTTGGAAATGTAATGAATGGCCTTATAAGACATGAGAACCTAGGGGAGTAAAAGTAGGCACTTGTTTAGGGGAAGATGGAAAAGGATAGAAAGTTATAATGTTTAGGAAGTGAAGAGGGCCATGTGCATATGGATATGGATAGGTGTAGGTTATATGAATAAATCTAGTTAATAGAGTAGTTAGTTAGTAATGTTAGAGAGTAGTGAGAAATGAGGCTAGTAGTAAAAGTTAGTGAATAGAATTAGTAAGTGGATTTTTGGGTGAGTATTAGTCAGAGATGGATTGTTATTAATTTTAAATAATATGTTAACTTGATATAATTAAAGTATTCTATAATAGATAATAATATATAGAATATATCAACTACTTTCATAGGTATAAAATAAATAAATAAAGGTATAATAGTAAATGAACATTTACTTTATGAACTAACCATAATAAATAGATTTTAGTAATCAAAAAAATTGGATGGTGGAGAATAGTTAAGATGATAAGTAATAGGCTAGATAATATGTGAACTAATTTTATATTGTGAGGTAGTAGGTTGGTTGGTTAGAATTTATTAAATGGTTAGTAAGAACCATCCATTGGATAATTAGTTGATTTAGTACTTTAAGTAATGATGATTATCTAGTAGGGGTAAATGGGAAGTAAGGGCATGCTTTCATAAGAAAGTATATATATGGGTTAAATAGCTAATGGGCAAGGTATGTTAAATTAGTGAATAATAGTAATAGGGTAATGTTGGATATTCATAAGCCAATAAATAAATTAAGTGCAAAATAATGGTTAGTAATAGTTGATTTTAAGAACTTGATTAAATGATAACATGTAAATGTATAAGAAGTAACCAATCATTCTTATGAAATCAAGTGATGAAAAGGAAGACCATATAATTGATAATGATCATAATGTTACTTAATTTCCATATAGCACAACTAGACAATTATTATGAAAATAAATAAAATTTAATTTATCATATAAATTGATACAATATGCATGTATTTAGGGACACAAAATATTTAATATATACCTATGTGTACATGCATGTATGTATAGATATTTAGGTATGCTAACTATATAAAGAGATGGGTCATTTATGGATTAGTAGGAAACTAAGGGAGTAGTATTCAATCAAATGAGATCTATACACTAACATAGATTAAACCACCAACCAATAAGGTATGTGTAGTGATAAAGTAGATGTTACTAGTACTTAAATAAGGGTCAATAGTCATATACTAACCTAGGGTCATATGTTAATTTGTCACAATGAAATGCTTAATCTTCCACCCAAGTCATAATACTAGATTTGCTTTCAATATTATGCATGTCAATAACTTATAAATTGTCTATCTAAGAAAAGAAAGTATTCCTTAAAATGTCTATTTTAGGATAGGGAAGTTGGAATAGGAAGATAATGAATCAAGGTTTCTCTAATAATGTCAGGGGACATAAATAGGTATTAGAGTGAATATGTAAAACTATCAATACTAAGTTTAAGTGCATATAAGTAATAAAACTTGGTACCCTACACCTATGAGTGCAATATCACTTCCAAGTTAGAGTACAGAATCAATAGTGATACCACATATCAGAGTGTGCACTCCAAGGCCTCAGGTAAACCTATTATTTTGCAAGCTATCATCCTCTAGCCACGTGTCATAACATGAACCCTAAAGAAAGGTATCAAAACTTATCTAAATATTTATCCTTATCAACTTATTGATGCTGAGAAACTTGAGTACTAAACACCTAAGTTATTTGATAACCTAGTTGATTATGGAATATGCTTGGCTATTGTTCTAAGCTTTACCTTACAAAAAAATAAAAATCATTGTGTTTTTTCCTTGTAAATTTTGGGCATGACATAGTCTGCATTTGAAGCCAAGCTTTCACTCAAGAAAAAGGGTAAGAAATAAAAAGCCAATCAATAAGAAAATGAAGATGAGGAAGAAATTTTAGATAGTGATCTTAAATTTTTTGAAGCCCTACTTGTAAGGAAATATTCCAAAGGCAGAGGAAAGTGAAAAGGTAAGATTCCTCTAATCTATTTTTTTTGTGAAGAAGTTGGTCACATTGCTGCAAGGTGCCCAAAAAGAGAAGACAAAGATGAAAAGAAAAAGAAATAAGTTCAAAGGCAAGAAGGAATTTAAAAAATACAAGGACTACAAGGAAAAAGGTAAGAAATCTTATTTTATGGCTAAATATTTTGATAACAATGAGGATGAAATGGTATATATTGTTGCAAAAGATGAATCTGATGATGAAGGAGATAAAATGACACATATCTTTCATGTTAGCAAAAATGATATGTGGATTATTGATAGTGGCTTCTCACATCATATGACTGGTGATATAAAAAAAATTGAACACATAGAACATTATGATGCTAGTATTGTGAGATTTGGAAACAATGAACCTTGTTGCATAAAGGGAAAAGGGTGTATATCATTAACCAATGAACTTAGGTGTGACAAGTTTATTGGGTTGAAGGACTAAAGAATAATATATTGAGTATGACATAGTTGAATAACATTGGATTCAAGGTAGAATTCATGAATGGGAAGGCCAAATTATTGGATGGAAAAAGAAGTCTAGTTAGATCTGGCAAACAAACAAAAGGTAATCTATTCTATCTAGATCTCAGTGAAAGTTCGTATTTTATTGCTCAAGTAAAAGAAAGTTGGTTATGACACAAAATATTATGTCATGTAAACATTGATAATATGGTCAAGATAAGAAAAATAGAAGAGTAAGAGGTATTCCTAGCTTGAGGAAGCCTGATATGGGTCTATGCAAAAATTGTCAAATTAGTACTTGATGGGAAAAACTAGTTTTAAAAGTAAGAACTATCATTCTGAAGAAATATTAGAGCTTGTACACACAAACTTATGTAGAGCTATTGCAATAGAGAGTTATAGTGGAGATAAGTTTTTTATTCTTTTTGTTGATAATTATTCTAAAATGATGACTATATTGTATCTAAAAGAAAAATCTAAAGCTTTTCAAAAATTTAAGTGGTATTTGGAAAGAGTAGAAAAAGAAATTGGAAAGAAGCTGAAATGTTCGAGATCAAAAAAAGGTGGTTAATTCATTCCAATGACTTCAATGAATTCTACATTGAAAAAGGAATTAAGAGATAGGTATCAGCCCCTGGTACACCTCAGCAAATTCCCAGTTTAAAGGGAATGAAAAGAAAGGATTTCTGCACATTTATTCCTTTGTATGTTACATAGAAATGTCATTTTCATTCAATTAAATATCTCTTTTTTTGCCAATTTTTTTTTCCTTTACCCTAAAATGGAAGGAGAATGTGGGAAAATGAAACCATCCTATCAAGTTTAGATTAATGATAAAATGATGCAAAAAAGAATACAAATATATAGAAAGAGAGGGATTCGAACCCCCGATAAAAAGAAGCCTACATAGCAGTTCCAATGCTATATGTTGAACCACTCAACCATCTTTCCTATACCTTTATTTGTTGAAAAAATAAAAACAACAAGTTTTTTTCTAATTCATGCCCAAAAATGAGATAACTGACTTTTGCGTAAGTCAAGCATTTTTGAATAAAGATAGATAGAAGAAAGAGTATTTTACCAAATTTTCTTTTCTTCTTATTTCAAGATATTATTTTCTTTCATCAATCTAATATTATTCTTTTAGAATATTAGGGTTTTTATTGCCTGATCTAATTGTGAAATTAAGCCAAATCTATTTATAGATTCTATAATTATTATAGAATAATTTCCTAGGATACTCTTGCAGAAGTAAAGCATACAAATGTTTGAATTTGTCTACTCATAAATGTTGGAAATATTCAAGATATAACAAGTTACTAAGAGGGGAGGGGTGAATCAATAACAATACAACTTTTAAGTTAATTCGGCATAAACTGGAATATCATTCATTCACCTAATCTGATGCATGCAAGAGATAAATAAATATTCATAACACATATGCACAGAGATTTTGGTGACCCAGAAACCTTCCAAAATAGAAAGTAAAACTGGGGTGGGGATAAAACCCACAAAGCTTCTTTTCTGCACTAGGAAGTTAGCCAGTTAAGGCATACAATGATCACTTTTGGTGATCTACCCTGTTAGGAGCAAAGAGGATTGCTAGATCCACCTTGTTAAAGGATTTAAAACATACTTTACAAGTATGCACTCTATTAGGAGATTTATACAAAGACTGTTAAGTCTACCTTATTAGAGGATTTTTAGATGATTCACCTGTTAGGATGAACCAATCAGATCTACATATACCTTGATTAGATCCTTTGCAATAATCACCTCTTGTGATTGATGAAATCTTTACTGCACCTTGTGAACCTTGCTAATATACTGCTCTGTTGCTGAATTTGCATCTGTCTCTTGTATCACAATATGTACATATTCATACATGTCTCTTATCCATTACAACAATTACAACTCTGTATTATACACATATATACACCATTTTAGTAATTATAGATGCAAGGTCAGCTGAACACAAGTAAACAAAATATAACTAAGTCGGCCAAATAGTAAAATAAACTCAGGTTCTTCAGATAGACTTGATGACCTTCTGATACACAGCATCCACTATGTTACACGACATCGTCATGCACTCGGTAGAGGTAGGGGCTCAGTTCATACTAGTCATACAACGTTGCCTGGAACTCAGTAACCATTGGTGACTCGGTAGATATAATGTCACTCGGTAAAAACTAATTTCTTTGTTAACCGACTGAGCTTGATTAATACTGAGTCCTTCTTCACTCGGTCAATACTGAGTCCATCTTTACTCGGTTAACACTAAGTACATCTTCACTCGGTTAACACTGCGTCCATCTTTACTCGGTTAACACTGCTTCTATCTTTACTCGGTTAACACTCCACTCGGTTAACACTAAGTGCAACTTTACTCGGTTTGAACTATGTCTTTGATGCTCGGTTTGAACTGTGTCTTCGACACTCAGTTTGAACTGTATAATGAGTGTTGTCACTAATGGAAAATACCTTTATGCTAACAATCTCCCCCTTTGGCATTAGTGACAAAAACAATTATGAATCAAAGTTTATGTGCAAAATAAAAATGACATACAGTTCAAAATTGATCTTTTTGCAAATCTTGCAACACATATCATTTTATTTACATATATCTCCCCCATACAATATGTACAGTATTTATAAGTCAATACATATATCTTTTGCATAGTTAGCTCTTGAAGTCTATCTCCCCCTTTTTGATAATAATGCCAAACAGTATATATTTACACGGAGATTCCAAAATGAGAGATAAATTTTGAATGTACCTTGAGAATAAGAGCCAATGTCTTATCCCAATTTTCTTGCAAAATTTTGCTGGTGGAGAGTGCAATTTGAACTTCTGTAGAGAGTTCAATCATGTGATTTGCAATAGAGAAGTTGTTGTCATGGATCAATGTTTTAGAATGAGCAATATGCTTCTGCATTGTGTTCATGATAGGAAGGATCATATTCTGGATGTCAATCAGAGTAGACCTGATCCTTTCTTCCTCTCTCAGAAATTATGCCTATTTCTCTAACAAAAACCTTATTCTCAGATGATGGGATGAACTTGCACTGTGGTCAGATTGCAGCATTTGGGCACTGACCTTCATATCTGCATCAATTTTATTCAAATTTTTGCTTATTTCCTTAGTAAACTCGGTAACATCATAGAGTTTTCCAAAAAGTGAAGTTACATTATTAAAAGAATGTTCAAAATTACTCAAAATTGTAGACAATTCTACCTATTTTACTGTAATATGTTGAGCAATGTGCTCAAGCACCTTATTGTCAAATTTCTTCTCTGCCTTTTCAATCAATTTCTCTTGGCTGGAGTTGTCCTCATTAAATTTATATACAACCTCTTCTAACTGAATCAAAATGTGTTGAGTAGAATCTACTTCAACACCTATAGCATCTATTATGATATTCTTAGCATTCTCAATAATGCTATATTCCTGGTCTCTCTCATGCCTCAGCTATTTTTCCCTAGCTTTCTGCTCTAATAGCTGACTGAGCATTCTCATTTCATCAACTGATGCAGTATCTAGATCTATCTTAGGAATGAAAATGTCCTTATCTAGATCTATTTCCGCATCCACTGCCTTATTGGAAAACATGTATCTCTTTGGTTTTTCTGCAGTGACTGCACCTTTGCCCTTTGAAATTGAAACAATAGTTGATGATGTTGGACTAGCTAACAAAACTGGAATAGGACTAACTAGAGAAAGGCTGAGAGAAGTGCTAATAGTATCAAAAATTGGTGTTGCTCCCAACATTGCTGTACAGGATGGAGTGGGAGAACTAACAGTTGCCAAAATTGGAGCAGGAGAAGTCAAAATTGTAGTACCTGTAGGTACACTTACTGTACACTTTGTAGTAGAAGTTGTTATACTTGAAAAACTTACTGTTGTGACTGAGGATAACTCAGTCAAAGAAGGTGGTTGCAGCTCGGTTAATGAAGTGGTAGACACTTGCATAGATGGTACCCGGAGCTGAGAGGAGACAAGTGAAGATTGATCAATTGATGAGGCTATTGAGCTCACAATCTCACCAGTAGAAGCTATCTCCACAGTTGATGTACCTATTTTAGGTGGAGAGTGAGGAAGAGATGCAATGACTTTGGCTACAATTATTAGTGGATCTTCTTCCTCCTTAGCTTGTTCTGCTTCTTCTTTCATTTCTCTTTCAGCTTCTTCCTCAACTTCTAACATTAATGATTGTAGGTCTTCTGGAATGTCTTCAATGTCATCACCATCATCATCATCATCATTATCATCACTGTTGTTATTGTCCTTGATTTCAATAGTATCATCACTAGGTTTGTGTAGATGATAGATATTTTTCCACATGTTTGTTGCATCATTTACTACATGCTCAATGTCTTTGACAAGTATCAAAAAAGTGTGGAATCTAATCATCATGTTACCTTTCTGGTCTTTCAGTGATTTCTTCACTTCAACATCAGTGAGATTCGGCAAGAGATTCCTCAGGGTCTGCTCATAAATGTCTTTGACAGTCTTGGTTCTAGCTTCCCATCTTGGTTGCAACCTCTCCAATAGCTCTTTGGAGATCTGAGAGGCTATCTAGTCCAGGGAGTATTTCCATTTACCCATTTTGTTCAGTACCAGTTCCTCAATCTGCATTTTCACCTGTTCTATTTTGGTTTCAAACTTCAATGCTTTGAAGTTTGTGAAGCTAGCTCCTACATCTAATTGCTTCAATCTTGCCTCAAGGGTGAGTGGAGGCTTAACAAGTACAGGTTCCTTCTTTCCCTGTCTTGTTCTCCTGGAGAACACTGCAGTAGTTTGCTTTGTAGGTTTGGTGATAGTCACCTTACCTTTCTTTCGTTGAGGCTTTTCTTCTTTTTTAGACTCGATTTCCTCCTCTTCTTCATCTTCTCCTCTCCCTTCTATTATCATGAGAGGGCCAACATCTGTTTTCAGTTTGGCTATGCTCCTCTTTCCTTTGCTAATGGCCTGAGGGATTTTAATTTGAAGCTCAATTCTGGCCTTAGCTTCATCATATGTTCCAAAAATTGGTTGCCTTGGGTCTACAAGTTCATTTACCAGTGCTTCTATGATGTCCCTAGTTTCATCAATATTTACCTCATAGGGAAGAGGTTTCACCCATGCTACCCGAGGCCTGACTGCCTGTATGTATACCTTGTCACAGTCTACCATGAGACATACATCTTCCTTGTACTCTTCAACAAGTCTTGGAGGAATTCAGAACCTATTGTTCATTCTTTCCTTAAATTCTTCAAAATAACTATCCAAAACACTGTCAAAATTTTCACCTAATTCGGCGATGAATTCATTAATTTGATAAAGAATTGGGATATCCTTTTCCCATACTATTGATCCTTTAGATGGAAAGGACTTTAGAACATAGAAAAGCAAACAAATCAAATGTGAACCAAATTTATAGGAGTTGTTCTTGGAAGTCCTTATGCTTTCCATATTTTTATTGAATTGGGACAAAAGCAATTCCGATAAATCAAACTCTACATTCTTCTTTACTATTTTATATGCCAAATCCACAGCTTCATAGGATACACTGTTTGGTCAGCTTGAACTGTAGATTTTATGAGCAATGACATGAATGCCAAATCTCAATTCAATGTCAGTTACTGTACTGAGCTTAAATCCTCTGCCATCCCATTTTGCTTGGGTTAGTCTCTGCAATTCTTCCCGACCTAGGGTTTTGGTAGTCTTGGCTTTGCTCAACATGGGGAGTCCATTAATTTTGCTAATCATTTTCTTAGTGATAGGTACTGGTTTCTCTAACCACAATTGGCCATTGTGAACCCGACTGAGTACATACCTAACCCATTTTACTTGAAATTTACTTGGCAAATGGGAAATATGGGTTAACCCTTTTGTTTCAAGATGTTTATGTTCGGGTTTCAAGGTTCCATCTACGCTCATTTCACCTAGGGCATTATCAATTTCTAGGTTTCCAAGTTCTTGAATGGAACACTCGAAATGAGAGCAAATGTCATTAATAAGAAGTACCTTTGGAGGGATTTGTGACTGAGCACCATTAGGGTCCAATGATTCTGCAATTGCTGGTACCAATTTGAAGTTTGAGGTCTTTCATTCCTCTCCTCTAACCAGCATTTCTGAACCTTTCTTTGTCTTGGAGCTGCCACTTCCAAATGCCATTGCTACTTGGTAGGTGTAGAAAAATTTTGAATAGATTCTTTGCCCTTTTGAAAAAATTCGCTCGAAAATACTTTAAGCTCACTCTGGAATCACAGAAGATAACTTAGCTCTTTGTTTGCAGTGAAGAAAGAGATCAAATTTTTCCCCTTTTGACAACAAATTTGCCATAAATGTTTTGGTATGATGGTAGATGAAATGACAGGTTGTCATCCTCTAGCTCGATAGATATTATCAACTCGGCGATCAAATGAAAACATTGAAGTACTGACCTAACTCAGTTAGGTCACAAACCGACCTTGCTCAGTTGACACAACTTGGTCAATGAAACTTTGTTGCACCCGATTGAACTCGGTAAAGTCTCTTACCAACCTAACTCGGTAGCTGCTACTCAGTTAATGAAGCTTTGTTACACCTGACCGAACTCGGTAAAGTCTTGAACCGTCCTGAAGTCAAAGTGTATCTGAAATACTGATTTGATCATCCTTCTTCCTTTGGAGCTGCTTAGGATAAATCTTGGAGGATGCAGTTCCAATCTTTCTTTTATGAATATTAATTGGAAATGGTGGAATCACCCATTTCTTGAGTGACATTTCCATTACTTGATTTATTTTGCTTGGTAGATTTTGGAATCCACTGTTGCTTCATTTGCTTCCGAATGTTGTCTACTTTGATTTTCTTCTCATCTTCAATTCTTTTGATATTCATGCAATTCTTAGCTATATGACCAAGTTCTGTACATGTATAGCATCTTACTATAGTGTCCTTTTTCCTTAGGTGATGTCTAGCACAATTTATGCTAGAATGTCCATATTCTCCACAATAGTGACATCTGCACCAAGTGTTGTAGTCCCATCCAAATATGGCTTTGACAATCTGTTTAGCTAGATTGAATGATTTGGTTTTGCATTGGAATTCTTTGTGACCATGATTTTTGCATTTGTGATAGTTGCCCTCAAATTTTGGTTTTTCTTTACACTCATTTGCCTTATGACCATGCTGATTGCAATTGAAGCATTTGCCACTAAATTTTGCTTTCCCATTGCTCCAACATTTGTTTGATGTATGTCCTAACCTTCCACAGTGATTACAAGTGGGTCTTTTATTCCTTTGTTCACCTTGTTTGGAGGATTCACCTTCTTCCTTGTATCCAAGACCAGCTTTACCCTTTTGTCTATGAAGGTTTTCCTCATTTGTTGATTTAATTGATTTATATCTGTTTGGGATTTCATCATTCTTTCATTGACTTGCCTTTCAGAGATTAGGTCATTTTCCAAGCTTTCATTGATTTGTCTCTCAGTTCTTAAGTCACTCTGTAGACTTTCATTGATTTTCTTTTCAGTGTTTAAATCATTCCTTATTCTTTCATTTTGTGCTCTGAGAATCTTGATTTCTTCATTTGCATTAGAGAGTTGGTCTATAAGATCTTCATGCTGATAGGATTGATTATGAATTTCATGACTTCTATCTTCCAATTCTTCTTGTGCTTTGTTTCTTTGTTCCAAAACTTCACATAACCTGATTGACTGTATTTCTTGCTCTCTTTTAAGCTTTCTTACCTCTTCTTGCAGAGATCCATTCTTTTCTAGAATTTATTTGATTGCTTTGTCAGCTTCTTTTGAATTACTTGATGGTAACAAATCTTCAATCCTTTCTTCAACATAAAGATGGTCATTCATTTGTCTTGCAAGTTCCTTTCTTCTTTTTAGGGATTGAGAAAGATGTTCCTTTGCTTCTTTGAGTTGAACCATGGCCATTTCTAGATCTAACTTTTCATTTTCTATAACTTTCTCCAGTCTGAATATCTCCATTGACTTTGATCTTTGCTCAAGCTATCAAGCTTTTTCCTAAGAACCAAATAGCTCTGATACCAATTGTTGGAAATATTCAAGATATAACAAGTTACTAAGAGGGGAGGGGTGAATCAATAACAATACAACTTTTAAGTTAATTCAGCATAAACTGGAAAATCATTCATTCACCTAATCTAATGCATGCAAGAGATAAATAAATATTCATAACACATATGCACAGAGATTTTGGTGACCCAGAAACCTTCCAAAATAGAAAATAAAAATGGAGTGGGGATGAAACCCACAAAGCTTCTTTTTTGTAGTAGGAAGTTAGCCGGTTAAGGCATACAATGATCACTTCTGGTGATCTGCCCTGTTAGGAGCAAAGAGGATTGCTAGATCCACCTTGTTAAAGGATTTAAAACATACTTTACAAGTATGCACTCTGTTAGGAGATTTATACAAAGACTGTTAAGTCTACTTTGTTAGAGGATTTTTAGATGATTCACCTGTTAGGATGAACCAATCAGATCTACATATACCTTGATTAGATCCTTTGCAATAATCACCTCTTGTGATTGATGAAATCTTTACTGCACCTTGTGAACCTTGCTAATATACTGCTCTGTTGCTGAATTCGCATCTGTCTCTTGTATCACAATATGTACATATTCATACATGTCTCTTATCCATTACAACAATTAAAACTCTGTATTATACACATATATAAACCATTTCAGTAATTATAGATGCAAGGTCGGCTGAACACAAGTAAACAAAATATAACTAAGTCGGCCAAATAGTAAAATAAACTCGGGTTCTTTAGACAAACTTGATGACCTTTTGATACACAGCACCCACTACGTTACATGGCATTTTCATGCACTCAGTAGAGGTAGGGGTTCAGTTCATACTAGTCATACAACATTGCCTGGAACTCGGTAACCATTGGTGACTCGGTAGATATAATGTCACTCGGTAAAAGCTAATTTCTTTGTTAACTGACTGAGCTCGATTAATACTGAGTCCTTCTTCACTCGGTCAATACTAAGTCCATCTTTACTTGGTTAACACTAAGTACATCTTCACTCGGTTAACACTACATCCATCTTTACTCGGTTAACACTGCTTCTATCTTTACTCGATTAACACTCCACTCGGTTAACACTAAGTGCAACTTTACTCAGTTTGGACTATGTCTTTGACGCTCGGTTTGAACTATGTCTTTGATGCTCGATTTGAACTATATAATGAGTGTTGTCACTAATGGAAAATACCTTTATGCCAACAATAAAATCATAGGAAGTGCGCATGTGAGAATTGATGACCTTGCAGAAAAGATTGAGGAAGAGAGCAACAAAGAACCTAAGGAATACAAAATATTTACTTACTTTGAACCTAATATAGTGCCAAATCTATTTAGAAGTAAGGAGGCCTCACCTCCCGAGTCTCCAAAATATCCAAAAGCTACCAAGTTGCATCTAGTGCAACCCGAGTCACATTCTAAAGGACCTAAGTTATAGTCAGAAGCTACTAAGTTGTTGCTAGAGAAAATCAAGTCTAATGGACTCGAGTCACAGATAATGGGATGCAAGCTTAATACAAAATATCATGAAGAAGTTAATGGAATAAACTCCAAATTCAAAGTACTTATGTTAGCAAGATATGTCAAATGACATCATGCACCTATTTAGATCATTGTAGACAAGTTAGATGGAACAATGACAAGAAACAAATTGAAAGGTAAATGTTTGCTTCCTAAATTTGAACCTAGAAATGTTAAAGATGCTTTGGATAATGAAAGTTGGATTGAAGCAATGAATGAGGAAATAGAATAGATAGGGAAGAATAAAACTTGGACTCTTGTTCCTAGACCCAATTATAAAAATATAATTGGCACAAAGTGGGTATTTAGAAATAAGCTAAATGAAGATGGAGAAGTTTCTAGAAATAAAGTAAGGTTAGTATGTAAAGGTGATTCTCAAGAAGAAAATATTGATTATGTGAAAAAATTCTCCTGTTGCAAGATTAGAAGGTGTTATAACTTTACTAGCATATGCAGCTCACAAAGGATTTAAAGTTTATCAAATGGATGTAAAATGTACATTCTTGAATGGAATTCTTGATATAGTCTACAAATTACACAAAGCATTGTATGGTCTCAAGAAAGCTCTCAGAGCTTGGTATGAAAGACTTCATAACTACTTGATAAAGATCAGTTTTCAAAGAACAAATGATAACATCAGTCTGTATATCAAAGAAGGACCAGACAAGAAGATTGTATTGGTAGAAATATTTGTGGATGACACTTTATTCATAGGAAATGATGACTTGTCCAAAGCATTTTTAGAAGAAATGAGTAAAGAATTTGAGATGTATATGTTTGGTGAAATAAAATTCTTTGTTGGATTGTAGATCCAGTAGAAGAAAGATGGTATCTACATTAATCAATCTAAATATATCAAGGAGATAATAAAGAAGTTTGGAATGGAAGATTCAAGACTAGTACTAGACATAAGCTTTCCAAAAATGATGATTTCAAAGAGGTAGATCAAACCATATACAAATCAATGATTGGAAAATTGAAGTATGTAGTGTAGACAAGGCCTAATATTGCATTAGCAGTTGGTATGGTGGCAAGGTTATTAGAATCATGAGATATCTAAAAGGTACTAAAGACTATGGTTTATGGTACAAAAAGAGAGGTAATTTGGATTTGAAAGCATTCATAGATGTTGACTAGACATGAAGTGTTGATAATAGAAAGAGCACTAGTGGTGGAGCATTATTTCTTGGTAAAAGACTAGTGTCTTGGACAAGCAAGAAACATAATTGTATTTCTCAATCCATAGCAGAGGTAGAATATATGGCAGTAATAGTTAATTATTCTAATATTGTTTAGTTCAAGCAACTTTTGGTAGGTATGAAGATAGAAATCAAGGATCCAGTGGTTATATACTATGATGATACTAGTGTAATTAATATATTAAAGAATCCAATGATGCATATCAAAACAAAACACATTACTATAAAATATAATTTTTTGAGAGTATTGGTATAAGATAAAGAGGTAAGATTGGAATATGTGAATACTAAAGAAAAAATTGTAGATATATTCACTAAGCCATTACCTAACAATGCATTTATGTATCTAAGAGGTAAGTTAGAGGTCATTCCCCTATCTGAAGCTCACTAAATAAATTTTAGTGATGCATCAACTAGAGCATGTTCAAGATTAGTTAGTTGATATAGTATTAAAAAGGACACATTGCAAATGAATTAGTACATAAGGAACATTGAAATTAACTAAATATTGTCTTTGGTATGAGATGTCAAAGAGGGAGAGTTTGGTTGTCATATCAAAAGGAAAAAAAAATTATGTCCATGAGGAAGAACTTGGTCTAATACCAAAGAGGGAGAATTTTCTATTAAATGAAGATGTTGAAGGAAGATTTTTGCTAATAGAGGAAGGAACTTAAGGTAGAGGGAGTTCACACTAATAGAGGGAGTTGAGTTCTCAAGGATGAGAATCATAATGAAACTAAGGATATGTTCCTTACTTTATTCTTGCTCTAAAATTTTTATTGTATTATGACATGTTGTGTTGCCATCAATGCCAAAGAATGAGATTTTTGGAAAAAATTGATTAATTATTTATTGTCTTTGATGTTACACAAAATGTCATATCATTACTAGACAATGTCTACTGAGTTCACTTGGGAGACAAAAGAAAGTTTATAGAAGTTGAGTGTTAACCAAGGTCACTCAATTAATGAAAGAAATGTTGGATGGAAAAAGTATTAACCAAGCTCACTTAGTTACCAAAGGAACTTTTTGAATATGCAGTGTTTATTGAGTTCACTTAGTTAACACAAGAAAATCACTTTGAGTTAGTATCTATCGAGTAGGGTTGGCTAACGAAGGATTTTCTTGTTTTGGCATATTGAGTTCAATTAGTTTGTTTGTTAATTATATCTAATTAAGAAGATGAATATTAATTATTCTAAGTTATACTCAAGCCAACTTGACAATTTGTAAGATATAAATATAAGGTCAAGTTGAGGATTGAAAATGGAAACATAATTGAAGATTTAATGATGCTTAGAGGAAGCGAAATAGAAGGATAAGAAAAATATTATTTTTGAGCTGCAAAGATACATTTGATCAAGAAGGATAAGTATATAAGCTAGAATTGAGATCTACAATCAAAAATTCAGTTGCATCAAAAATCAAGTCATCTCATTTTTACTCTCTAACAATTTTAGCAGTGGTCTCAATTTCTTAATATAGTTGGCTTAATAGCTATTTGTAAATCCTATAACAAGGTGACCTTTCTATTAAATTTTTTAAAGACTTCTAACAAGGGCACTCCTAATAGGGTGATTAAATCCTCATACAAGGTCACACTAAACAATTTTTTTTGTAACCTTTAGTAGGGTTGGCTCCTAATAGGGCTCACTTCAGAAGGGTGAAAATTAGTAACTAGTTGCAATTGGTGGTTTTTCCCAAATTGAATTTCCACATTAAAATATTGTCATCAATTGTGTTCATGCTATTTCCTTTATGTGTTTGCAACTAAGTTAAAGTAAGATCAATCATAGATAATATCTTAAGTTTTTCATTATAAGCATTTTCCAAGTTATTTTAGTGTTTACTGAGCTTCAACATTTGTTAGTGTAAACCAAGTACTTGTATATTTGTTGAGTTGCAGTAGAGTTCTATTTTCATTGAGTTTTGATTTGTATTTACATCTAAGGGATCTGGGATTTATTTTTGTGGTAACTGATTCACCCCTCCCCTCTTAGTTACTCCTCTTATATTTCCAATAGAGGATAATGAAAAGATGGCACTTATCTCTCATGTTAGCAAGAATGACACATGGATAATAGATAGTGGTTGTTCTCATCACATGACTATTGATAAAACTAAGTTTGAACACTTGAAGCAACATGATGGTGGAAGTGTTGATTTTGAAAACAATGAACCATGTTATATGAAGGGAAAAGGATGTATTGCATTAACTGATGAGCTCAAATGAGAAAATAATTATTGGGTTGAAGGACTAAGACACAATCTTCTAAGTTTAGCACAATTGAACAATATTGGATAAAAGGTAGAATTCATGAATGGGAAGGATAGGCTGCTAAATGGTAAAGGAAACCTGGTTGGAACTAGCAGTCAAAAAGAGGAGGAGAATTCGTCTCAAATGAGTTTAATAAATTTTGCAATGAAAGAGGAATCAAAGGATAGGTATCTATACCTAGTATACCTCAATAGAATGACATAGTAGAAAGAATGAATAGATCCATCATAGATTGTGCAAGGACACTGATGATAGAGAAAAATGTTGCATCCAAATATTGGAAAGAAGCAAACAACGCAGTAATTCATACCTTGAATTGAGTTAAAATTTGGAAAGGTACATATCAAACACCTTATGAATTATGCTATGGCTACAAACCTAATGTATGTTATTTCAAAGTATTTGGAAGCAAATGTTATATCTTAAAAGACATAAGGAAAGGAAAGTTTGATGTGAAAAGTGATGAAGACATATTCCTAGGGTACTCTAATGAGAGCAAAGAGTATAAATGTTTGAATCTCCCACTCACAAGGTTATAGAAAGTGTATATGTGAAAATTGATGAGTTTGCAGAAAATAGTGAAGAATAGAGCAACAAAGAACTTGAAGACTACATAAATTTTGTCTAATTTGAACGTAATACTTTAACAAATGCAAAAAATAAATGAAAATGGGATATAGAAGAATATTGCTCCCACCCAGTAGATTATACTACTCAAGTCATCTAGAAGTTTGTAGCACAACCTAAGTTGCAGCCTGAGAAGCTTGAGTTGGAGATAGTTAAAACTAAGTCCTAGATAGAGGAACCCAAGTCACAGACTATAGGAACCAATTCTTAGACAGTGAAAACTTAATAGAGTTCAAAAATTCATAGATCCATTGAGCATCATGAACCAAGTGAAACAAGTCTAACATTTAGAATAAAGGAACATGTACTTGCTAGATATGTTAGAAGACATCAAAGTGACCACAAGAAGTTGGGTCGCAATTTCGCGAAAGTCAGATCCGCGAAATTGTACTTCTCAGAAATGGGTACCCAATTTTTTAAAAATTGGGTACTCGTTTCTAAAATTACGCTTTGGGCACTCGAGCCAAATTTTAAAAATTGGGTACTCAATATTTAAAACAGATTAGGTGCCTGAGCCGCTTAACTATCGGGTGCCCGCCTTTTCAAGAATCGGGTACCCGAGTTTTAAAAAATTGGGTACCCGATTGTTTAGAAATTGGGTACCCAATTTTTTACAAATCGGGTACCTAATTTGTAAAAGTTTATATAAGCACTTTTTTGGCATTCTTGAGGTCATTTTCATGACCTCAAAAATGGGAGCCCGATTAGAGATGCATACGGGAGCCCATTTTTCAGCCCTACCGACTACCCCCTTGCTGCTAGTTTTCGATACACAGGTATTTTAATATGTTTTATACTATTTTACTTTTTTTTTTTCAATTTTCAATTTAATATGTATGTTAATTTATTGTTTTTTCGCTTTTAATATGTACGTAAAATTGTAAATTTACATTGTTAATGAACTTAAATGTTTAAATTTTTGTATTTATTAATTAAAATATAGTTTCATAAATGTTTATTTAAAAATTTATTATTTTAGATGTTTTGAAATGTATTTAATTTATGTATTTATTACAATTTTGAATGATTAGATTAGATGTAAATTTATTGTTTAAACATGTAATTTTACAAATAAATATAACCTCGACCTTGTTTTAACTATAACCTCGACCTAAATTCATTGTTTGAACTATAATCTCAACATAACCATATAAATAAAACCCTAAACATATATAAAATACTTAATCACATAACAACTCGCCAAGCGATCCAAACAAAAAACTTATAGTATTTAAAATGATTTTACTTAAATTGTATTGTACTTTGTTTCATGGATCGAAAATGGATGATGTAAACTATTTTATAAATGTATATTCTTTCAGCCTTTCATACCCTGTGACATGTACAGTGGATGATTGTGCATTTCGAATTAATTTTCCAAGTGGCATTCGGAAAAAATGTATATAAATTATTTAAATGGATTGAACTAAAGTAGTTAATATGAACTTTCATGTGGATGTGTTATTTATTTTACTTTTAGTAGTTTATAATTATTTAAAAATGAAATGTAAATGTGCTCATTAAGGAATGCAATCTCTTATGTTTTTTATAAATGTAAATTATTGTATGTATGTTATTGCTTGCTTAGTAAAACTTTTGATTAGTTCTTTGGATCCCTTGGCTGGGTGTCATTTAGGATTAGTTCTATAATGTCAATTTGTAAATTGAATTTAACTCTAATCATAACCCTTACTATCATCTTAACCTAAGTAATCTTAATTTGCTAAAACCTACACCAGGTAATATATAAATAATTAAATAACTTTCCTATCTTACCTTGAGTACTAATTTTATAAATGCCAAACCCTAAGATTGAAAGGTTACCCTGGCCCTTAACTAATTAATATTATACTTATAAACCAAATTGAATTAAACCATGATCATAAACCTAATTATATATCCCAACTTAAGAGTAGAAACCTTGAATTTAACCTTTAAAATCCTTTCCCCAACCATTAACTAAATTGAACCATTACCCTAGAAGATTGAACCAAGTTAAACGTTGACCTTAAGACTAAACCAAATCACCCTAAACTAGAACTCAAAAATATATTGAACACTTAAAAAAAAAATTCAAACCTAACTTTTTTGAATTAATGTTGGTTTTTAATCTAAAAGCTCTAACTATAATTCTATATCTAAAACCAAATTTAGCACTTTAAAACTTAATTCAATTTATTAACTCTTGTCCTAATTGAAACCTAAGCATGCAAACCTAATCAAATAGTACAAACCAAATTGAACCCTAATCCTAAAACTAATTAAACATTGATATCAAGGTCTCAAAATGATACATCATAAAAAAATTAGAAGAGACTTGAATGAATCAGGCATCTAGTTATGTAACCCTCCCTGACCATCAAGAGGTGGAGGTGTCCACATCAGTGTGAGTAGGAGCTCAGACTAGACCCTTGGATGGGTAGCCTAAATGTTTATTACCTTTGCAGAATGGAAGGCCACATAACAAAATATTGCCTTATTCTATAAAAAGAAATACCCACCCCCTAGTGATATATATAGTAAGATCTTTTTCCTAATTTTAGTATCAATTTTTTTGGTTAGAAGACGATGATAGTTCAAAATGATTTAGAAGATAGGGATAAAATGAGAACCATCATTCCTAGAATGAAGATGCATTATTCCAAGTGATAAACCCATTTCTATCATAAATCAACTCCTCCATCCAAAAAATTAGTAATGAGAAATCCCTACATCAATTAATCAATGGAGGGCTCATAAAATTGATCAAGTGATCAACAGAGGGCTCATAAAATCCCTAGGTTAAGTAATCAATTAATACCCAAGGGGAGATAAGAATCTCATTAAAAATTAGAGACATGACACTCCTAAATGTGTATCATACAAAATAATTATTGCCAAGGTCTTAGCCTCTAGACTAGAAGATATCCTACCCAAGATCATTAACCCTACACAAAAGTGTTTTGTTAAGGATATTTATGCATATTGGAGAACTTGATAACCTATTGGAAGACTTTGGATTGAGAAACATTTATACGATAGAGTGTAGGCATGCTCAAGTAATTGATTATGAAAATGTCTACAAAAGGGTGGAATGGAGTTTCACTATGATGATGTTGCAAGCCCTCCATCCAATATTAAATGTCAAATGGTGTCCTCTCTTATGATTGGTGTCAAGGTTTTAGTAAATAAATTAATGGGGTTAGATCATAACTTTTAGGACTCTCTAGATCAATTATGAAAGGGTGTCCTCTTGCATCCTCTTTATTTTTTATTGTTGAACATTGACTCATTAATTTATCTCCTTAGAGATAACCAGTTGTCTCTAAAAGTTAGAGGATCTACTCTCCAAATAATTAATAAGTATCTAATGTACATAGTTTGTTGATAATATATTTGTATTCTTTTTAAGCTAGAAGAGTGCAACACGAGTCATTTAATGATCAAATTGGACCTCTTTTCTTTGTATCAGGTAGTAAGATTTATGTCTCTACATCTATCTTATTGGGGCTAAATATTGAGTCCCCTACCTTGTGTATTAAATATGGTATTGGATGGAGATTTCATAATTAAGTGGTTAGGTACCTAGGGATTCCATTTGTAGTAAACCCTAACATATAAATGAAATGTGTCTTTATATCAACAAGAAAATCTTTGGAAAACTCAACAACTGGAACTCTAATTATCTCACTTTGGTTGGTAGAATTCAAGTATATTAAAATATTCTCTCCTTGAATATTGGGTGTAAGTTTTTCTTCTTCCTGCTCATTTTATTTAAATCAATTTGGTCTTCTATATAAATCTATTAGGACCATTTTGTGGATAGCCAAGGGATTACTTTGGCAATAAAATGGATAGCCAAAGCTTTATAAGGTAATGAATTATGGATTATTATTAGAATTAGGATTATTATATGGTTAGGGATAGGGTTCACATGTAAATTAGTTCATTACCTGACATGATCTACACTTATAGTTTGCATTAAAAAGCGGATAATAGTTAGGATTCAAACTACAATCATAAATATTTTTTAATCAAATTATAATTCTATCTCTAAGCTTTCATTAGATAATTTTAACCTTAACTCTCATCTTAGGACCATAATAAATATCCGATACAGGTAAATATAATTTTAACTAAAACCATAATCCTAGGTAAGTTCCCTAACATTAAAGGATTGCAATCATTATAATAATCTTAAGCTTAGCCATCATGAAAACTGTTAACATAACAAAATTGTAAACCATAACCTTGTCATAATCTTAACTTTGTTTCATCCTGAGACATGAACATGTATAATCCATAATGAGTTCATACTTAAAAATTTAGTATTTAATGTTTAATTTAACTTAAGTGTTTAAATTTATTTATTTAATTGATATGATTTTAATAAAGATATGTGCATTTATATAGATCTAGTTGATAAATTTTAGATTTAAATTTTATTAAATAGTAATTTTGTCATGTATTATGTTGTGATGTATTTTTGATGTGTTTTATGTTTTATGTTGTTTAAATATATATGCAAATTATATTTGATGGACCCACCGCCACCCCCTCCCCCTCCCATATCCCCACCTCCGCCACCTCCATCTCCACCTCCACCTCCACCTCCACCTCCACCTCCACCACCCACTGTGGATGAGCTCCGCGAGACCATGAGGCGTAACCTCAATGACCTCATGAGTGATATAGAGGTTATTCGACATGAGAGGCACCCCCCACCTACTACATTTTGTAGATAGCATGCAAGGTGTGGTTGACTCCATTCATCATTTTGATTTAGACATTGATTCATTTAGATCATGGAAGGAAAGCATGCGTGCCTTCTACTCTAATGGCTTATCATACAGAGAGGTTTATAACCTATATATAGGTAAAGGAAATTTTCAACATTATTTTGTAAACCCTAAGATGGGTGAACCAATTAGTGAGAAGAAGCCTCACATTTCCATTAGGTGGTGTACACATTTCAAGGGGTTGGTAGAGGGATGCCTTAGGATAGGCCTAGGGCAAAGCTGAGTGACAGAATGAGAAACTGCAGGTGAGCTGAGCCCCTTGTACCTCTTCCTGCGCCTGTTGTGCCTGCTCCTCACCATCATCATGCAATTTCATCTACTTTTACCCATTTGAGTGCCCTTTCAGGCAATTTAGTATAGCAGTGGACACAGGTGGTACATGCTCCTCCACTTGGACATGTTTGTACTAGCTATGGAGGCATATGCACAGGCCCCCAGAGCAATTCTGGTGCAACACATGATGGCCATTATGCTGAGAGTGCATATTTTGATGATGATTTATACACTGCCCGTGGTGATGGTAGTGACGAGATAGATGTGTCATCATTTGTTGACCTCATGCAGCAGGGAGAGCCTGGAGAGAGTCAAGAGCAAAAGGTAAAATTTTAATTTCAATATAAATATAAAGTGCACATAATTATTTACTTTCTAAATACATGTATAATTGTATTAACTATATTAATTTGTACTTTTCAAATAACAGAGGATGGATGACACTGTTCCTCCTAGGAGGCAGTATAGTCTTTTTCCGAGACCTATAGATGTTGGCATCCCTTATATGGTAAGCACTTTGAATTACACTATAAAAATGTACATTCAAATTTGAATTTAATAACATGTGCTCATATGTTCTTTTTATTTGATTTTGTACGGATTGTCTGCATCTACACATACTGATGTTAGTACAAGTCCTACTCTAGTTACCATTGAGGCACAACTTCAAATACATGCTATATGAACTTTTGACTAAAGACAAATAGTTTGTATTATTTTTATGTATGTACATTATTATTAACTTATAATCTGAACAATTTTGACTTGCATGTATATATATTTTATTTGTTTTGATTTTACGAACAGGAGCATGGATATCATACTCATCCATACAGGCCTCGGTATAGTCTATTTTTGACTCCATCTTATGATTATCATGCTAGAATACTTGTAGACACATCTGTGACATTGGCTACCACTCAGGTATGATATATACATTATATATACATGTTTAATTTATAGTGTATAAAAAATGTAGTGTACAAATTATTTACTTTGTAATTATTCATGTATATTTAATTTTGACTAAATGTTTATGTATCCATTATTTTAGGACTACATCACCATTAGTGCTGCTAAGAGCACAGGACTTAGCCAGATGGAGGTACCTACATCATCATTTGAGGTCAATATTGTGATTTATGTACATAATGTATAGTTCATTATGCTCTAAAATCAAATAAAAAAAATGTATGTATTGTAAATTACAGGACCTCACCACTGCTACATTAGGTAGTTTTGACAGTGTGCCTCCTCCTGTTAGTGAGGGACACCCATCTCATGTGGTATGATTTATTTTATTATGTAGTGAATATTTAATTTATTTGCAAGCTAGATTTTGAGACCCATTTCAATTAAGCAAGTACATGATGAGACGTGCCTCATGTTACACAGGGTGATACATCTACCTCACAAGGTGTCTGACATGACAAGATGACTCATATTACACATGATGATCCATCTGAGTCCTCTTCACATGGAGCAAAGAGGATATTTGATAAGATAGATTAGGTCTTGTTGGCACCTATAGATTATGTTTTTATGATGTATATATATTATTTATGATGTATGTACACTTTGTGTTAGGATAGTTAAAATTGTATGTCAAACCATGTATTCTTTCACTTCATAGATCATGTTATGATGTATGTTAGACCATGTACTATTTTTTTACAATTTCTTATCATGTTTGTGTATGTAGTACATATATTACTATGTTTCACCATGTTTTAAGTATATTCAAACCATTTTCTTTATTCTGACATATTTTATTCATGAACATATGACACATTTTGTAAGTATATATGCAAGATGAACAATAATTTTAACTATCTATAGAGCATTATTGGATAAATATCACATCAAATTTATGCATTGAGATTCATACAAATAAAATTGACCTACTCAATTAAAAAATGTATTGATAACGTACCTAACAATGTATCATAAGTGATCTTAATGTGTTGTTTGGTAATGTAAGACTCATTATCACCTAATAAGACCTATTATCTGGTAGTAAACATATGAATACCTATCATAACCTATAACAGGCATAATGACTTATTAGGACTCCCATGTCCCCTTAAGACACACATGTATGGATAACGTAACTAACAATGTACATCATAAGTGATCTTAATGTGTTGTTTGGTAATGAAAGATATAATCAATACAATGAATACAATGAGTAATGATCTAACATATAATTAATACAATGAGTAATGATCTTTAAATTATCATGTGCAAGTGACTTGTTTTTAATATTACAATCAATAGTAATTTGAAACTTCAAACAAACATTAATTTAAACATGTGTGAATGTAAAAGTAATGGAACAAAATAGGAGGTCATTACTTAAATTCATAATTAATTTATAATAATTTATCAAGTGCACATACCTTTAACTTTCAAATAGAAGTAAACTCTCATTTTTGAATTAGTTTGTACAACATATTTCACAATATATGTAAGACAATGTCAATGATATATTTATAGTTCACTAAACTCATTTGAAACATAAAATTGGTTGAACACATCTCTTCAAATGAGGTCCTATAAAATAAAAATGTAAAACAAAAACACACATGTTAATAAACACATAAATTAATATTCAACGTATCTAAACTATGTAAATATATATGTGTAATTTGTATGTACTTACTATGTGAAATTGCACAAGATGTTGATGTTCGGTCCACTTTAACATTTAAATTTGCATAAATTGTAATTGAGACCTGAATAAGAGGTATATAAGTTCTCTAAATTGGTATTGACAACACAAACATACATGTAATTAAATTATATAAGTACATATATATATACATATACATATATATATATATGTATATATATATATGTATATATATATATATGTATATATATATATGTATATGTATATATATATATATATATGTATATGTATATATATATGTATATGTATATATATATATATATATATATATATATATATATATATATATATATATATATATGTATATAAATAATACAATAATGAAAAAACTTACATGTGTTTGATTTAAATGTAGTCATCCCACTGTACCATCTACATCCTCTCTCTTTTGCAATGCATCTATGATTGTCTCATGCTCGTCCATTGAAATTGTCCATAATACCTTATTGGCAGGTCTCCCTTTGTATCTTTCTAATTTGATATTTGTTGCCACAACCAAATGAGAATAGTGTAAAATCTTCTTTTCGGTTTGGTAGTCTTCAAATGCTGGCAAACCATTTATTCTTGTTAGGTATCTATGTAGCTAGGTGCCAGCTACAACAACAGACGCGATTGGATACTCAAAACCATCATCATCTACTTGATGACATGTCATTTTTTTCTTAGGTTCCACACATCTAGCTAGCCAATACTCAGTCTATTCATCATTATCACAAGGTGCAATAATAGCATAAACATGTCCTACAAGATAAGATAAATTATAGAAATACTTTAATCACTCGTGTACATATGCAAATTATATAAATTGAAGCATGAGATCGCAAAAAAATCTAATTAAATTGTGCATACCAAGTTCTATGAGGTCTGAAATACGATCATAGTCTTCTGATGCAAAAGTAACATTCTGGCCTTTATTTACTATATCATCTTCAAAATGCATGTCAGTAGGTGCTAATGATCTTTGTTTCCAATCTTCAACCCATTCTGTATTCTCACATTCTTCCCATTCACTTGTAAGACAAAATTGACAAAAACAAGCAAGCTCCCTAATCCATATACTCCAAGTCTTAGAATCTGAACTCCTAAATGAATGCCATTTAGCTGAACCACTAATTGTATCACAATCATATCTTGAAGGGATATTATTTTCTTCAACTAGGTAGAAGAAACATTTGATTGTAAAGTTTTTACTTGATCCCGTGTATAAATATTTGTTACACCATTCAACAATCTCATGTGCATTTTTGAATTTAGCTTTTTCCTCAAATTTTAATTGCTCTTTACTAAGGGCTCTCTTCACACATGCACTAGCACCATCATGTTCTCCTTTACCATGTCCAACCTCAAAAAAACTCCACACATGTTGGATGTTAGTTTGCTTATGTGTCCTACTCAACCAATAAAACATTCTAGCATTCTTGAATTGTCCTGTACAATTATTTGACCATATCCAATGTTGTGTCATTTGAATTTGTCTCTCTTTTAAATTATCATAAAAGACCTTGAAATAATATTGGACAAACTCAGATGAATGGAGTTTATTATCACTTAAATAAAATGGTACAACTGAAAGTATAGTACCAATTGGAAATGTATTCTTACATATGCGAAATTGTCCATCAAGCCATCTAGAATATTGAGAGTGTTTAACATATTTTGGTATGATCACACTCTTAAACTCATCCATAAATGCATGACAACTAACTTTATCTATAACTAGATCACACCTTCTTCCAAACTTCCCATCCTTCAATGGATATTCAATAGTTTTGAATCTTTTTACCTCAACTAATTGTTGTCCAAAAGTAGTCAAAGCATTTTCATGCAAACATTCATCTAACAAAGAAAGATTGTTGCACATATCACATGTACTAGAAAGACATGCATTGAAAATAAAGTATTAATCATTAAGTGGCTTACAAAACAAACTTGATATGAAATCTTTTATAGTTTGAGGTGGTATTTTTATACCACATTCTTGCAACATTTCTTTACTATGCATGGTACCACATATAGATTTAAATACATCATAATGGTAACGAAATTGAATATGAGTTTTACAACAACATGTGATTCTTTCCTTGTTAATCCTTACATACCATGGTTTACACTTTTCAAAAGATCTTTGACCAATGGTAATATTTAATACCTTACCATCTACAAATTTTTTAAACAATTTAGTTTGAGTCATGTCCAAAAGGTGTTTAGGATGTGGATCACGTATTTTTGACCCAATTCTCAATTTAAGAACATCTTTTGAATTACGTGATACTCTTGTATTATCATGCCAAAAATTTTCAATCAAACTTTTGATTTCACTAGTAAGTTTCATATCACATCTTGGGAGTCTACCACTAGAAGTCCATAAAATATTTGTTGGATCACATTCAAAGTTAACCCTTCTCTTTACAGCTCTTTCTAAAGTCTTACGATTCACATTAAGATATCCACTTATGTTGGTAATCAATCTTTTGTCAGATGTTGATTTGTTAACTAAAGCTGTTGTTATTGCTCGTCGTGTTGCATTCTTATCTTTAGACTGACTTCTCTTTTCGATAACATCAAAGGCACTAGCAACAGTGGATACAACTTATTTTAAAGACTCATTTTTATTCTTGGGTTTTGCATACATTCCCAACCTTCTCATTATTTTTCGCATTTTAGACATTTTAATTAGTTGCAACATTAGTTAACATTGAAACCCAATTTTTTTATTATAAAAAAATGCCTATACAATCTATTAGCATGTGTCTTAATTTGTCTCTATGAAACCAATCCCTCAAGATTATCTAACACATCATTAGGAATATGAAAATTATGTTCAAACACTTTACTATCATCCTGACATGTTTGTTCAGTAGTTGGTGTTTCTATGTCTACATTCATGCAATTTTTATTTTCAGACACTTTACTATTTTCACTGTTATTTGGAATTTGAATATCATTTCCAAATTTTCTTGGCATTTCTTTTGGGGCAGGCATTTCAATTGGAGTGTTTTGTGCATGATCCTTTGACAATTGCTTCTCATGAAGAAAATCTAAATCATTTAAATCGTAACCTACTTCTAAAAAATCACCAATTTCATCATGAGAGAAAATTTGAGGGTTTGGAGACACACCTGTATTGAATGCATGATTAGAATGTGCACCTGAATTTTCTTGTATTGGGTTCTCTTCTTTGACTTCTTCATCCATCGTGGTATCTTCAATGTCTTTCTCCTTTGAAACATTGTTCAAGTCTCTAATTCTCTGTCTTCTCTCTCGTTGACGTTGTGCTTCATTCTCTTTATTTGTTGCAATCTCCTCATCTGTCAGAACTCTTGCTTTCTTCTTTTTTTGTTGTTTTGATCCCATGTTTGCACCAATTTTGAATTTGAATCAGTAGCCTACAAATTGTATAAGAGGACAAGAAAATAGAATAAGCATGACAAAATTCAGTGTTACAGGTCAAAACTGTTGTTCAGTCATTTCAATCATTGAAATTGGGTCGGTGGGGCAGCTTTTGGGACCCAACGGGTACATCAAAAATAGGTACCCAATTTCTTAAAAATTAGGCACCCAATTCTTTAAAAATTGGGTACCCATTTACAAATTAGGTACTCAATAAAAGTTGGTATAACGATTCAAATCAATCGAGCACCCGATTTGTGAAATACAAATTGAGTGCCCGATTCGTGAATTACAAATCGAGTGCCTGATTCATGAGACATGAGCAGGAATTTGGTATGGCTCCCAAATTTTGCATGGGGTTTTGCCTTGGGGAAAGGTATGGCATAGGCTTGGTCCCACCAAGCCATGCCTTTGTGATCCTTTTTTTTTCTAAGGCATTTAATCGACAATTTCTGGTATTGTCGTAATTTTTTTATAGTCATTCCTATTGAATTTTTTGACGAGACAAAAACCCATTACAGGCCTTGCTGTTCTGATTTCAAAAATGTAAATTTTATAGTGTTATTAGTTTATTTTCTATTTTTCCATTATTTATTAATCAAAACTATCCCCTAAATGTTAAAAAGTGACATTCACTAAAACTTTGATAACTTTTTTATTTTATAATTTTTCTTAAATTAATTTATATGCCATCAATCTACATACAATTATTTTGATGTTAAAAAAAAAGAAAAAAAATTGAAAAAAGTGAGATTTTGATCAAATTATGTGGTTCGTACACAAGAGGTTTTAAAATTTACCTTTATAGCCAATTAATAATTAATAATAATAAAATTATTCAATAAAAAATTAAGAAAAAATATTATCATCAATCTTAGGTGTATTAGGTAACACCCTTTAAAAGGATTTGCAAAAATTCATTTATTTGTGTCAAATTATGGTGTTTGTACACGAGCATGGTATGGTCCTGAAACATGCATTTTGAAAAAATTGTTTTTAAAGATCCATACCAAAAAAATAATCTATCATATAGGTGCACAAATAAATTACATATTCAAAAACTAGATTCTAAACACTAAAAATTTTATTTCTAGAGTTTTTTAATATTCAATCTCTAAATACCTCAAATTTTGACATCAATTGACAAAAAATTTCAAAAACAGGAAAAACACTTCCACTTTTTGGCCAAAAGTGAGACCCAACTTCTTGCACTGACCCATCATGCACCTAAGAAAATAATTGAAGATCAAATAGGAGGCATAATAAGAAGGAAAAAACTGAAATTTTCATGTTTTCTTACTAATTTTGAACCTAGAACTGTTAAATATGCATTAAATAATGAAATTTGGATTTAAGCAATGAATGAAGAGATTAAAAAAATTAAAAGGAACAATACCTAGACTCTTGTTTCTAGACCTAAGAATGAAAATGTAATTGGTACAAAGTGGGTATTTAGGAACAAATTGAATGAAAATGGTGAACTCTCAAGGAATGAGGCAAGGCTATTATGTAAAGGATATGCTCAAGAAGAAGGTATAGACTATGGAGAAATATTTTCTACTATTGCTAGACTTGAAGGAGTTAGGGAACTACTTGCATATGTTGCATTTAAAGGATTCAAATTATATCAAATGGATGTAAAATCAGCTTTCTTGAATGAAATTGTAGAAGAAGAAGTTTACATTGATCAACTAGAAGGTTTCATTGACCCAAAGAAATGAGACATGGTCTTCAAGTTACACAAATATTCATATGGTCTAAAGCAAGCTCCTAGAGGATGGTATTAGAGGTTACATGGATATGTGGTAAAGATTAGCTTTCAAAGAGAAAATGATAACAATAGTCTATATATTAAAGAAGAACCATAGAATAAGATATTATTAGCAAAAATATTTGTGGATGATATTCTATTCATAGGTCATGATGACTTATGCAAGTCATTCTTTAAACATTTGAGGAAAGAATTTCAAATGTCAAGGTTTGGAGGAATAAAATTCTTTGTTGTTTTACAAGTTCATCAAATGAACGATGACATT
This sequence comes from Cupressus sempervirens, assembly GCA_028749045.1. Classification (NCBI taxonomy): domain Eukaryota; kingdom Viridiplantae; phylum Streptophyta; class Pinopsida; order Cupressales; family Cupressaceae; genus Cupressus; species Cupressus sempervirens. Next base: position 264,465,792 of record CM053790.1, read on the forward strand.
TACCTTACGCAATCAAAATATATTAAGGGGACGTTGAAGACCTTTGATGGAAAATTCCAAACTAGTTAGAACACCTATGTCTACTGGACATAAACTATCTAAGGATGATGATTTAAAGGAGGTAAATTAGACTACCTACAAATCTATGATTGAGAAACTTCAATGTGTTGTTCACGCAAGACCTGATATTGCATTAGTAGTTGGTATAGTTGCAAGGTAATCTCTAAATCCCAGAGAAAATCATATGATGGCAACCAAAAGAATCATGAGATGTCTAAAAGGCTCTCAAGACTATGGCCTATGGTACAAGAAAGAAGTAAACTTTGAGTTTAAATCCTTTACTAATGTGGATTGGGAGGGAATAATTGATGATAGGAAGAGAACTAGTGGAGAAGAATTCTTTCTTGGAAAGAGGCTAGTGTTATGGACAAGAAAAAGGCAGAATTGTATCTCTTTGTCTATAGTAGAAGTAGAATATTCTAGATCAAGCAATTATTTTCAAGAATGAAGGAAGAAATCAAGGACCTAGTGGTCATCTATTGTGATAACACAAGTGTAATAAATATATCCAAATATCTTGTGATGCACACACCAAGACAAAATACATTTTAATCAACTATCATTTTCTAAGAGTTAGTTCAAGATAAAGAGGTAAGACTGGAGTATGTGAACAAAAAGGAGCAACTTGCTAACATATTTACGAAACCATCACCTAAGGATGCATTTTTGTTTCTAAGAGGAAATCTAGGGATCATTCCCCTATTGGATGCTCACTAGAGTATAGATTAGTGATACATCAACCATTCTACATTAAATATCTATCAAGTTGATGCAAAGAAGTCAGAGCTCATTACATATAAATCAATACACCATGTACATTGTAAATTAATTGTATGTAGTCTTTTTCATTTGATGTTAAAGAGGGAGATATTGAATCATGTCATATATTCAATGAGGGAGAGATTGATGGAATTAGAGGAAGTGATTAGCAAGAGGGAGAACTTGATCTGATGGAGTCAGAAGATAAGATGGAAGAGGGAAAATCTTAGAAGAAGTTCTCATGGTTGATGAATTAGAATCAAATTAAGGATATTTTCTCCAAACTTTACTTTTCTTATGACATGTTGTGTTTCCATCAATTCCAAAGAGGGAGATTATTGATAACAATTATTCAATTGTATATTTTCATTGATTTTACACAAATGTTACATTCTAACCAAGCATTCTAGTTGGAACTAAGCTTAGAAGACTTTGGTATCAGCCAAGCAAAAGTTTAGAGAAGAAGTCAAGTTCAGTGATAAGTGAAAACTAAGCTAGGTCATTCTGAGCTAGGTCATTCATTGAATATATTCATATGTAAGCTAAGTCAAGTTGGGTACCAAAGGAGTTCAATATAAACTGAATCAGGTTGGTTACCAAGGAACTCAATGGTAACTAAGTGACTCAGTTTTAGTGTTAGCTAACCTATAGTAGAATAACTTTGTATATTATTTGCTTTATGCAATCCAACTTAGTGGATGTTATTTTTTATTTATAAGGGTATTCAAGCCCAGTTGACATTGGGTTTCATATATATGAAAGGTCAAGTTGTGGATTGAAATATGAAGTCGTGGAAGAAGATAAGATGTGAATAATGAAGAATATTTGATTAAGGGAAGAACATACAAAGAGTTGTAAAGAATACTCTAGTCAGGAAGGATCTAGAGGATAGAATAGAATAGTGATCTAAATCTACAATCTAGTTTCTTCATCAATTAGGTCAATCATTATTACTCTTTAACAATTGTACTAGTGAAGAAATATCTTAATAGAGTTGACTTAACAGTAATTTTGTAAATCCTCTAACAAGGTGGCATTTCTAGATTGAAGTGTCTTATGATCTCTAACAAGGCCACTCCTAATAGGGTGATTAAAATCCTTTAACAAGGTCAAACCTAATAGTGTATTTTGTAACTTTTAATAGGGTTGGCTCCTAACAAGGCTCACTATAGAAGACCAAAAACTTGTAACTAGTTGCATTGGTGGATTTCCCAAATTGGGTTTCCATGTGAAACGTTGGTGTATGTTATGTTCATGTTATTTTCTTATTGCTTTATCTTTTTATAACTAACTTACTAAAGGTTAATACACATTAATGTATCAAGATTATTTTCTTAACTAAGTTATAGTGAATCTTGAGTTCTAACCATGTTGTGAGTTATAACAAGGTTTGTATTGACATCTAAGGGATTTGGAATTGTTTCAGTGGTAATTAATTCTCCCCTTCCCTCTCAATTGTTTCTCTTATATTTATAATAGATGCATCATTTAAAAACTTAATAGCACTTCCATTATAATGTTCTAGCTCTTAAAACTTGTATCACCAATCATGTGATGTCAAAAACCACTATCAATTCCATCTCTTATTCTTATGTAAATGTGAGATTAATAGATTTTTCTTATTTTCACCAGTTCCATCTCAACATAAATAACTTCTTCATCATTTCTTCATCATTTTCATTAGAATCACTATTAGAATCATCTTCTTTAATAATGTAACAAGATTTTTTACCTTTACTGTTACAATCTTTGTTACCTCAATTGTCTCTATTGTCTCTCCTTCCTCAATATTTTTTGTCTTTCCTGTCTTCTTTCTCATCTCTTTTAGGACATCTTACAACAATATGACCAACTTTGTTACATGTAAAATAAATAATAAGAAGTTTATCTTTGTATTTTCCTTTTTCCTCTTGGTAGCCTTCTTGCCAATAATGCTTCTAACTCATCAAGGTTAGCATTTGATTCACTAGCACTATTTCCATGCTTACTCTTCTTCTTTATTTTAGATCCATCAAGGGTTAATTGATACTTCAAAACACATTCAACACTAGAAGGCATATAGTTATCAAAATTTGACAATTTAAATGTAGTGAGTCTACCAATTAGACTATTGAAGGTTAGATCATTTCCAAGTGTACATATTATTTCTTGAGTTCTAGATACACTAATTGCATAGATAGGAAGTATAGTCCTCAATACCTTTTTTATCAAAGTCTCATTAGATATGTATACTCCAACTCCTATAATTACATTCACAACTTCATTGATTTAGCCATAGTAATCCTTTCATTCTCATGTCATCAACCTTGCCTATCAAACTTTCTGCTTTAGCTCTTTAAAAAAATTTCTCCTCCATGAATTTGAGCCAACTTATCTCATATTTTATTTTCATTAGTGCATTCCTTCACATCATCAAATTTGGCATAACTTAGGTAAGATGCCTAATCTATCATCACTTGATTGTGCTCCTTCTTCTCCTTTATTTAATTAGTTGTCATAACGCAAGGAACTTCAATTTATTTATTTATTAGGTAGTACAACATAGAATCTACAAATCTAGATAAATAAAATTTCATCAAATGTTTCTATGCTGGGATGTTCTCTATGTTTAACTTAGGCACCTCTCTTTGGTACATCTTGATCTTTAACTTAAGTCACTTCAAACTTTCCTTACAAGCACCAAAGCTCTAATACCAATTGTTAGAATGATGGAATAACTGGGAGAGGGGGATGAATCAGTTATCCTTGGGTCTAAATGTAAAAATTAAAATTTTAGCAACATCAAACAACTTTAACAAACTCATAAATCCACTTAGCCAATATAGAAATTCATCAACAACTTAACTTATCCACTCATCTCTTATCTCTATATTTAGTATATGTATATATCATCTTTAAATGGAAGAATTTACATGTTAAGATAATTTATCCCTCTAAGTAAGTGGCATGGGGTCATGTCAAGCACCTTGAATGGGTCTTTGCATGAATCTAGATGTTTTCCCATGTTCTTTTTCTCTCTCTATTTCTAGCCTATTTCTCATTACATTGCTCTGTAAAATTGAGGACTTTGTTCTCTAGGTCAAGGACAGCCTTCTTGGTCAAGGTCAACCTCAACCCTAACCTAGGTCAAGGATGACCTTGACCTTGACCTAGGGTAGGGTCGACCTCATCCCTGACCCTAGGTCCCATTTTCAATTTTTTGAAGTTTCAGGATCTTGGGCTTTAGAAAGTTCCTTTCCCACTTCTAGGTTAGTTGTTTTAGGTTTTAAAATGGTAGACTCTTAAATTACATTTAATCTAGGTCCATTCCTAGGGGTTAAGGTTAAATTGGATTTAATGCTCCTATGTCAGCCTTTTCTAGGATTTTGTACCCTAGATCTCAATATAAGGAAGTCTTCTTCCCTTATTTTGACATCTACAATCTATGCATGGTTGGTCTACTTTCTATCTAGATATTCTATGAGTGCATCCATTATCTATGAGAAACTAACTACTTTTCAAGGGAGAAAGCTTTTAAGTTCTCCATTGAAGATCAAGGATTGAAGGATTCAAGCTTTTGAAGGGATTTGGTTCAAGCATTCAAGATTCATCATTCAAAACCCTAGATCTAGCCATCATGGTTGTGTGATCTTCCTTCAAGATCCTTTTTTCATCTTCAAGATCTATTCATACTTCTTTCAAGGTGGATTCTAAGCATACAATCATGGAGGTTTTGATTTACATTTCTTAATTTAATGTTCAAGCTTTCATATCAATATACTTGTTTACATTTCAAATACAATTGCATATCTATTAAGTATCATAGCTTCATTGTTAGATTTATGTCTACTACTTGCTATCATTCTCTATTTCAATTACATTATTAAGGTTGATTCCAAATCAGGGTTAGACTAAGGCAAATCCCTCATCCAAACAAAAAAACCATTTTTCTTGAACATACAGGTGTGAAACAACAAATTGGAGAGCATATTTGGATATCCTTTTTGTCAAACTTGTGAGATCTGTGAACAAAAATTGTGTTGGAGCAGTGTGGGTCAAGGTTGACTTTTTGGGGTAAAATTGTGCCCCAAGGTAAGATTGTGCCCCTCTATCAGGGGAAAGGTTTAACTCCCTTCAAAAGAACAAAATATTTCTACATTTTCTCCATCTCAACATTTCTAGTCCAAAATAGGTTGCAAAATTACTTGAAATTGTACATAGACATTAGAAATTGGCATTTTCTAGATTCAAGGTTAGTATTTTTCTTTTATCTATTTCAAGATTTAAGCACATACTTTTCAAAATAGAAAGATCATGGAATCTCTTTTAACCCTTTTCTCCATCACTTGATCCATTTCTGCATTAAACACTTTCTTGTGCTTAATCAATTTGGAATAGCCCTTTTGGAAATTATGGTTGACAAGAGCTTTTCATTTTCTTTCAATCCATTTTGGTGAACTTGATATGCTTACCCTCTTATCTTTTGTGGAATTAGATGCCCTATTGTATTTATGGCATTAGATTTCCTTTCATATTATCTTGTGTGTCACCTTCACTATTCATTTTGGTGAACCTAATATGCTTACCTTCTTATCTTTTATGGAATTGGATGCCCTATTGTGTTTATGGTGTTAGATTTCCTTTCATATAATCTTGTGTGTTCACCATCACTATTCATTTTGGTGAACTCAACACACTTACCCTCTAACTTTTGTGGAATTAGATGCCCTATTGTATTTTGTGGTGTTATATTTTATTTCACATTTGTTACATCTTTTCTTACATTGATATTATATTTAGTATATGCTCTTGCAGTTAAAATACAAAAATACAAAAAAAACTATATATTTCAAAAAATACAAAAACATTTCTTGCATTTTGTTTACTATGAATATTATGAAGATTCTTTGGTGTGTGCTTATGTTTAATCTTATTACCTTCTTTCAGCATCTCTTTACAATAATTATAATGTTTATGAGAGTATCATTGATTTTATTATGTTCATGATCTTTAATTTTGTTCTTGCTTGTGCTTTTGTGAATTTAACTGATACTAGTCTTTCTACATTTAAAAATTTCATTAAAGTTTCATGTGGCAAGCTTATTTTTCTTTTGGACTATGTGAAGGATTTAGTAGGTGATACACAATCTCCTAATCTTCCTAATTTGAATCCTATTATTCTTAATCTAATGCCTAATTCTCCATCTATTAATCTTCATTCTTCTTATGATGGTATTCAAGCTATAGTTCAGGATACATATGTTCAAGACTTCTTTGATTTACCTTCTCCTTTGATTCATGATGATAATAAGGGAAAGAGTAAAGACACTTCTTCCAAACCTATTATTTTTCCTTATACAACCTTTTCTCATGAGCATGATAAATGATCATCTCCTATAGAAGATTTTCATGATATGTACACTATAGGATATATGATGCTCACTAAACAAGGCTATAAAGGTTTAGGGCTTGGAGTTAATGAGCATGGTATTAAGTATCTAGTTCATAACTCTCTAAACTAGATTTTCATGATATTGGTTATTTGAAATCTCAAGTTAAGGAAGGTGATGTTCAATCATCATCTTCTTCTTCATCAACTTCTTCCTACACCTACCTTGATAACTCTAATATTCATCAAGAGGTGGCTAAACAGGTATATGTTGAATTAATTAATTCCAAAAAGGAAATCTTTAAACCTATGCTGAAAGATTCTTTATCCAAGTGTAAATTTCCTTTTCATTATCATAATATGCACTTACTTGTCGATTGTAAGCATTTTAAATTGTATGTTCATGAACGAGCTGTGTTAGGAATTATATCTAATTCTTGTGTAGTTTTATAATTCCTTCATAATTTTGATATAGGAGATTCTCCTCCTATTGATATAATAATATCTCTTCTCCTCTTGTCTTTGGACTAGGGGAAAGAGGTGTATTATCACTTAGTCTCTTAGGATTGTTAGGCTTTGAGCATATTTTGTGCCTTGAGCTTAATTGGTATTCTTTCTATTCTACCTCTCTATGGTTTTGTATTATTTTTGTAATCATCCATAGGATCTATTCAAGATATATTTTCTATGACATTTTTTTTGCAAAGGTATCCCTTGTCTTACTCCCTAGGGGTCATAGTTATTCCTTCTTTCTCTTTGTCTAGGGAATTTCTTTCCTTAGCTTAATGGAATTTGTTTATATCACAATATTATTTCTTCATAATTGATAGATGTTTTGACTATGGATAATTTGTTTTATGAGAGGTTTTTTTCCTAGGTCATCACCTCTTCTTTATTTTGTAAATTATGATTCTTTATAAACTCTTACACTTGCTTTGGTGTTAGAGTTGTTTACCTCATTCCAAAGATTCCTTTCCCTCTTCCTTGGAGGTAGCTTGATGATTGAATCTTTTATCCTATTTGATTTAAAAGATGATATTTTATCTAATAGAACTCCTCTAGGGTGGGGGTCTTGTTGATAAGATCTCTTTTCTTTGAGGATCTGTTTTCAATAAGTGATGTATCCTTTTCATGATTATCTATGTTCTTGGATGTAGGGATCAATATCCCTCATTAAGAATATAGTATACATTGTTGTTGAACAATTTATCTCTTTTTCTTGTGAAGTAGGTATCCTCTTCCTCTTCATTATCATGTCTAGTAGATAGCCACAATGAGGGGGCATATATAGGGTCTCCCTTGTACTATATTTTTTTATTTATATACTAAATCTCGGAGGGTAATGCACAGAAGTTGCTAAATCTTGAAGAGACACACATTTCCATTTATTTTTTATATTCTAAATCCTCTAAAGGTAATGCACATAAGATGCTAAATCTTGAAGGGGTATGCACTCTTAAAACTTACTTACACTACTAGTCATATGATGTGAGAAACCACTATCAATTATCCATCTATCATTCTTATTTAAATGTGAGATTAAATTTTTTTTTTTTTTCATCAATTTCATTGCAACATAAACAACTTCTTAATCATTTCCATCAGAATTACTATTAGAACCATCTTCTTTAATAATGTAACAAGATTTCTTACCTTTACCTTTGTAGTCTTTGTTACCTCAATTTTCTATATTGTCTCTCCTTCCTTGGTATTTTTTCTCTTTCCTTTCTTTTATCTCATCTATTTTAGGACATCTTACAACAACATGACCAACTTTGTCACATGTAAAACAAATAATAGAAAGTCTACCTTTGTATTTTCCTTTTTCATCTTGGTGACCTTCTTGCCAATAATGCTTCTAACTCATCAAGGTCAGCATTTGATTCACTATCACTATTTACATGCTTAATCTTCTTATTTCTTTTGGATCCATCAAGGGTTAATTGAAACTTAAAAACACATTCAACACTAGAAGGCATATAGTTATCAAAACTTGACAATTTAAATGTAGTGAGTCTGCCAATTAAACTATCCAAGGTTAGATCATTTCCAAGTGTACATCTTAGTTCTTGAAATCTAGATACTCTAATTACATAGATAGGAAGTATTGTCTTCAATACCTTTTTTTTATCATACTCTCATCAAATATGTACACTTAGATGACTTACAAACTAGATAAAAGCTCAAGGAGAACCAGCAATAGAGGCTATTGGCTGAATGGCTATGGCTTCAATATTCCTTAATATATATATCTCAATACATACAAAGAAAAGACTTGGACTACAAGGTCTAATTTCTGATTCTCTATGTAGAGAAGAGCATACTCTCTACTTTTTGACTAACTCCTATAGACTCTAAACTAACAAGGAAAGCTTAATGACTCGATGCCCTCTATGCTTCTACATGGACTTATTTATAACTATCTTAGTAGGTATAAATTACCAAGAACCTAATGACTGGGTAAGGCAATATGTCCTTAAAGTAGGATAATGATGGCCACTTACAAAATTAGATTCCCACTAACCACCTATTCTTCCATTTGATGAGCTAGCTGGTGATGGTAGAGTAGGGGTCAATTTACCATGATCAAACACATCCTCCCATGTGAGTGGTCTCCACATTGCCAATAAAGTAAACCAATGATGAATATTCCAATCATGTCGATTATCATCATATTGTAAGTGGGGAGCAAAATAAGATTCCCATCGTAGGTGCATCTTGGTAATGACACAAACACAAACTTCAAGATCAAGAGGATGATTGAGATTAACCTTGTCTAATCTAGCATAATTAAAGAAATCAATTACTTGTTAAGTATGTGGGGTTTCACATTGGATCTACCATGTGAAGAAAGGTCTTCGAACAACATCAAGAAATAATAGATATTGGTGATCATTCTTAATTCAAATAATAGTGAATTCTTCACTATCATCACTATTGAGATATTTTGGTTGTGTCATACTTCCCAAATTTACTAGAGTATCAATGGCATATTTTGTAGAATGAAAAAAATTTTGGTTCGTTCCTTGGAGCAAGCATTGTCTTTGGTAAATATAATGTAGGGAAGAGAAAAGGACATTGAACTCTTTTACTATGTGAAAACCATAATAAGGAGGCTAAGAGGAATTAACCATAAAGACTCTAGGAACTTGCCAATTGATATAGTCTGCAACAATGTTTTCTTTTCCTAGGATATGTTGGACTTCATAATTATACTAGTTCAGATATGCTTGCCAGCCAACATATTTCCCTCTTCTATCCTTCCTTCCACGATCCTTTTCCTTAAAAGTAAGGAATCTAGTTTAGTTTGTGCAAATGATAAATTTTGGCAGATGCATTAATCTTAATGCAAATTTCTTGAGACAACAGATAACATCATAAATTTCCTTATCAGAAGAAATCAATTCTTTGATATCTGCAAGAAATACTCCACTGGTGCATTCAGTGATGTATTCTTTATCATCCTTGACAAAACAAAAATGGGAAGGTTTTGGATCTTGTGTTGGATCTTCTAGACTACTTCAGTGTGGATTGCTGACCATTGTGGTTTTCTCTTGGTGAGAAGCTGTTGTAAGGGTTCTCGGTCAAAACTTGCATTTGGATAGAAATTATTTACATAATTTTATATACCTAAGAATTCTTGCAGCTTCTTAGTATTTAATGGAGGCTAAAATTGAAGGACCTTATTCTTAATATGAGGTTGAACCTTGAGTTTTTCTACTTTAGCTACCATACCTAAAAACTTACAAGAGTCTTGACACCACTAGATTTTTTATAGGGATAGAACAATCCTAGAATCCAGACATAATTTATAAAAAATATTTAGATGAAACCTATGCTCATCAATGTCTTTGCTAAAGATTAAAATGTCATCTATATAGACACAAAGAAAATCATTGCATCCATTGAAAATTTTATCCATTCTCTCCTAGAAGTAGGATGGTGCATTCATCAAGCTGAATGGCATGATAGTCCATTCAAAGTGTTTGAACGGGCAGCTAAATGTGGTCTTATGTTGATCTTCCTTCTTTATGTGGATCTAGTAAAAATCTAATTTACAGTCAAACTGTGAGAAGATCTTAGAGTTAGCAACCTTTTGCAATAGATAAGACTTATTTGGTATTGGATAAGGGAATGGAATAGTTATATCATTTAATGGTTTATAATTAATAACCATTATTTTCTTTCCTCTCTTCTTCTCTGATTCCTTATAACCATGAATGCATAACAATTGAAATTAGACTGAGAATGAACAATATACTTCCTCATATTTTCTTTAGGCTTGATCTTTATTTCCATTTTTGGAATTTTATTTTTCCAAAAATTTTGTGGATTGTCAAAACAAACATTCTATATGATCAAGGATTTTAAGTCTTCAAGAGGTTCTGTAGTCTAGATCATATTAACAAAGGGATGTTTTTCTATTGCATATACCAATCTAGGAGTTCTTATCTTTTCTCCTTTTAGGGTAAACATAATACTTTTCATTGTATAGCCATAAGGGGTATACCTATCTATAAAGTTTTCTCCAAGCAATACATCTACAGGCTTTTGTTTCATGGCAAAGAAATCACATTTAAAGGTTTTCCCTTCTATCTACAAGGCTTGTTGGTGGCAATATTTATCATGGCTAAATTGGTTTCCTTGGACATCATAGGTAGTATACATAATTTTTTCTATTAGTTGTTCCCAATTATTAAGGATTTGCCTCTTATAGAAAGAGAGAGAGGCTCCAGTGTCAATCTAGGCATCACACTGTTTGCCATTTATTAGAAGACTAATATACTGGGAAAATTTTCCTATAAGGAGATGTACTGAGTATTGAGGTTCTAATCTTGGAGTAGGTTTAGGTAAGATAGTCATCACCATTCTTGTTGTACTTGGATTGGGAATATTAAGATTGATAATTTCTTCATCTTCATATTCTTCCTGGATCCTAGAAGAGAATTCATCAACACTTAAACCAGAGTAGGAGGGTCCTTCATCTATATCCCTAATAATAACATTAGAATGTTTATTGGGAATTACTATCCTAGGAGTAGAGATATTTTGGTATGTATTTAGAACTTGTACAATGGGGCCTAGCTAAGGTTCAGACTTGTAGAATTTTCTCTACTTTTGTTTTATTGTGACAAGATTAAATACAGGGACTTGTTGACATATGTGTTCAGAATGTTCCATATTTTGATACATGTTCAATTTCTAAAATTCTTCTACAAGGTTTTCAAATTGAGGCTTCTTCTAGAAAGGTGGTTGATATGACATTTTTGGTGGCTACTACTGGTGGTAGTAACAGGAACGATAGATAGGTTTATTTTCATCATCTTCATAGTCATTGTACTATCATTTACAACTTCTTCTTCCTCTACTACATCCCACCATGTTTTTGTGGTTGGGTTAGAGTAAACAACTTCAATAGCTTTATTTTTGTAGTGGCAATTAGGGGCTTTATGACTAGGTTTATTATAGATATAGAAAATAATCTGATTAGACTATGGATGAGGATGAGAATGCTTGTGAAGAAAGTGATCCTTAGGTGCATATGACTTATGGTGAGGAAAAGTGTGAGGTTGAAATTAGATTTTCTTGTACTTATGGTGCTATTTGGTTACAGAGTGTTTGGTTTTGGTGAAAGGATTGCAACCAAAATTTTCAAGGAAAGTAGGAGCAATGCACTGTGCTTCATCCTTTGTAAACTTCTATTGGTATTTATAGTTATCAATAAACTAAAGAATTTGGTCCTTGTGAAAATTGGATGAGATAAAAAATAAGACACTCTTTGAGGATCAAGGATCAAAAATCCAAATACTACATGACCTTATCATAAATATTATAAGGTAAACCTTCAAGATATTTTGTTTTTGCCAAAGTGACTTGTTCTTCACTAGTTAATTGATGCAAAAGCTTTCTAAAATGCTTTGAGTATTCAAAGAAGTCCTTTAAATCATAGTACTTCATTTGGAGTATGTCCTTGATTATCCTTTCATGTTTATTTGTTAGTTCTAGGAAAAACTCATTAACTAACTCATTCATCAAACAATTAATGGGGACTAGTTGAACTTGTTACTATACAATATTGCCTGCATGATCAATAACAGTCTGAAGTAAAAAAATTTGATAGACTTTGGAATCCTTTGTAGTGGTTTTCTTTCTATTCCACCATGCTCTAGTTATGCCCCATAAATAATTAACTGCAAATCTACAAGTATTGTCTTGATCAGTTCTAGATAGTATTCCTATGATCATAAAAGTATTGATCCAACTTTCAATTTTCTGTATAGGATCATCATCATTGTCAATATCTAAATCCCAAGGTTGTATATTGTAGCTTTTCCACATCATTAGCAGTTGATCTCTTCAAGAGCACTTCTCTAGAGCTTACAGAGATGTGGGTAGCACTAAGGTTGTTTGAGCAGACTGTTTCTCTTGATGAACTAGCCAATCTAAGGATGTAGTCAAATCTTGCAAAGAATAATATATATGTGAAAGACTATTGACTAGTTTATCATTATTTTGTTTTGTATGTTCTACATGGGCTATAATAGCTTGTAACTCATTAGCATTCTTATGTACATTATTCAAGAGTTGTTTTGTTTGCAACTTAATTTTGTGTAATGAATCCTTAGTTTCAACTATTCCAGTATGGTTTTCTATAGATATATTACCAATATTTTGTACATTTGTATTCAAGGTATCTCAAGATTTCTTGAGAGAAATCACATTTGTACAAAGATCATTGATGTTTTGTTGTAGATGATTACAAAATTTTCCAATAAAATTCTTCTGTTTGTGATCAAAAGAGGGTTTTTTAATTTTAGCACTCTTGGGTTGGAAAGCAAATTGAAACATAGAAACTATCCCATATTCATGTTTAAATTTTCCCTTTATAGGTGGCCATTTACCATTCTAATAATATGTGTTTTCTTGTTCCTTATACCATTTGAGAGTTTCAGCTCTTGGTAAGGGATTGACCATATGGACAAAAGGGTGATCTCTTTTTAGCTTCTCTTTTCCCTTACTAGTTCTAGCCTGTACTGGTTCAAGGATCTCAGGGATCTAAGAACCAGTATTTAGTGGTGCTTCATCCTTAACTTCTACATAGAGTTGGGCTTTTTTCTAGCTAGAGGTACTACTATGTGAGCTGAAAGAGGAATGGGCATCTATGAATGTTGAATCAGGCACAAATGGATTTGTCATTCTCATGGATAGGGATATGGGTAAGATATTTATCTCATTTTGGGATACATAATGAACTAGTTTGGTTCCTTCTAACAATCTAGGCTTAACATTTTTCATCCAATCAAGTTTCCATCCTGTTGGGATATCTATAGTATTAACATGACCTCTTTGAAGCTGGACTTCTCCATTTAGGGTCCTAGCATAAGGTAAATTATCTAACATGTATGGATTATTTGTATTTGTTAAGCTATATAGGACTTGTATCTAGATAGAAGCATACTTAAAAGCACCAAACATATTCATATCATACAATGAGCTAAATACACCCCAATAGTTCAATGAACCATATTTAACTTCAAGATAGGACTTGTCTCTAGTAGCTACTGTTAAATTAGGATAGTATAAGAAACACGCCAAATTTTTTTTAATTCTAGATAAACTAGATAATTGGTGTGCATGGTTGTAATCAACTTGTCTTCTATCATACAAGGCTAAGTAATAGACAGGACATATGTTTTCTAGCACCAATGATCCTATGGTTACTTGAATAGCACCAAAATGTAAGAAATTCATTTCCCTACGACTTCAAATATATTCAATTTCTTCTGGAGGGAAGATGGGTAACATTTTGGTCTAGTAAGTTTGGGTAGGATCATATTCTAGTGTGAGTTCTACGATTTTCATGCGGGGAATAACAATTGACTTGAAAGTAGATTTAGACCAAAAATTCTTCAATTTACTAGGAGTATACATACTCTTCTTATAAACGTTGTTGGGCTTTAATTCAAGAGGAGTATATGTACTTACTTGCCTAGATAAGACCTTTTCACAAGTTTGTATGTCTAAAATTTCTTCAATGTTCAAATTTCTATCGGTCGACTAGATTTTGAAAGCTTCAAAGAATCCTTCCATAAAGGCTTTGTTAACTCTTTTGATACCATCTTGAGTAGTAGTTATGTGGAACTCAGCCATTTTCTTTTACAAATTGAAATAATGGATAGACTAAGGCACTTATAGGGGTTTTATAGGAGAGATTAAAAAAGTACCAATAACAAAATAGATAAAAGGGTAATAAAATTCTCAAATCCCAACACAAATTGTAACCCTACAGAGATGAACTCTTCGCACTTAGTTAATATCCCAATCTATGACTAGAAATGGATAGATACTAATTGCATAGAAGACATCCTAAATTTAAACCAAGAGCACTGATACCACACACTTAGATGACTTACAAACTAGATAAAAGCTCAAGGAGAACTAGTGATGGAGGTTGTTGGCCAAATGGCTATGGTTTCAATATTCTTTAATATGTATATCTCAATACATATAGAGAAAAGACTTGGACTGCAAGGTCTAATTTCTGATTCTCTATGCAAAGAAGAGCATACTCTCTAATTTCTAACTAAATCCTACAAACCAGCTCCTATAATTGCATTCACAACTTCGTTGATTTGGCCATAATGCTCTATCTTTCATTCTCATGTCATCGACCTTGCCTATGAAACTTTTTTCTTTAGCTCTTAACACATTTTTTTCTCCTCCATGAATTTGAGCCAACTCATCTCATATTTTATTTGCATTAGTGCATTCCTTCACATCATCAAATTCAGCATAACTCAAGGAAGAGGCTTGATCTATCATCATTTGATTGTGCTCCTTCTTCTCCTTTATTTAATCAATTATCATAAGCCTAGGAACTTCAATGTTTTTATTTATTAGGTAGTACAACACAAAATCTCCAAATCTAGATAAATACAATCTCATCAAATGTTTCCATATTGGGACGTTACTCTTTATTCAACTTAGGCACCTCTCTCTTGTACATCTTGATCTTTAACTTAAGTCACTTCAAACTTTTATTACAAGCACCAAGTTCTAATATCAATGGTAAGAAAGGTAGAATAACTGGGAAAGGGGGGTGAATCTGTTATCCTTGGGTCCAAATCTATAAATCCAACTTTAAACAACATAAACAACTTTTAACAAACTCATAAATCCACTCAGCCAATATAGAGATTCATCAACAACTTAACTTATCCATTCATATCTTATCTCTCTATTTAGTATATGTCTGTATCATCTTAAAATGGAAGAACTTCTATGTTAAGAGTGTTTAGCCCTCTAAGTAAGTAGTTTGGAGTCATGTCAAGCACCTTGAATGGGTCTTTGCATGAATCTAGATGTTTTCCCCCTATTTTTCTTCTCTCTCTCTCTCTATTTCCAACCTATTTCTGATTAAACTACTCTATGAAACTGAGGAATTTGGCCTCTAGGTCAAGGATGACCTTCTTGGTCAAGGTTGACCTTGACCCTAACCTAGGACATGGACAACCTTGACCTTGACCTAGGGAAGGGTCGACTTGTTCGTGACCCCAAGTCCCATTTTCAATTTCTAGGAGTTTCAAGATCTCAGGCTTTAGATTGTTTCTTTTCCTACTTCTAGGTTAGCTATTTTGGGTTTTGGAATGGTAGACTCTTAAATTACATTTAATCTAGGTCCATTCCTAGGGGTTAAGGTTAAATTGGATTGAATGCTCTTATGTCATCCTTTTCTAGGAGTTTGTGCCCTAGATCTCTATATAAGGAAGTCTTCTTCCCTCATTTTGACATCTAAAATCTATGCATGATCGATCTACTTTCCATCCAGATATTTCATGGGTGCATCCACCATCTATGAGAAACTACCTACTTTTCAAGTGAGAAATCATTTAATTTCTCCACTGAAGATCATGGATTGAAGCATTCAAGCCTTTGAAGGGATTTGGTTCAAGCATTCAAGATTCATCATTCAAATCCCTAGATCTAGCCATCATAGTGGTGTGTTCTTTTGTCAAGATCCTTTATTCATCTTCAAAATCTATTCATAGTTCTTTTAAGGTGAATTCTAAGCATACAATCATGGATATTTTTATTTACATTTGTTAATGTTATGTTCAAGCTTTCATATCAATATACTTGTTTACATTTTAAATAAAATTGCATATCTATTATGTATCATAGCTTCATTGTTAAATTTATTTCTACTACTTGCTAGCATTCTCTATTTTAATTCTATTATTAAGGTTGATTCCAAACTAAGGTTTGACTAAGGAAAACCCCTCATCCAAACAACAAAACCATTTTTCTTGTAGATACAGGTGTGGAACAACAAATTGGAGAGTAGATTTGGATACCCTTTTCATCAAACTTGTGAGATCAATGAACAAAAATTGCATCGGAGTAGTGAAGGTCAAGGTTGAATTTTTGGGGTACAATTGTACCCTAGGTTAAGATTGTTCCCCACTATTTATGGGTTTTCTCTATCTCGGCATTTCCAATCTAGAAAGCAGAACTTCCCAAAACTATACACAAATATCAAAAATTAGCATTTTCCAAATTCAAGGTTAGTATTTGTCTTTTATCTAGTTTATGATTTAAGCACATACTTTTCAAAATAGCAAGATCATGCGATCTCTTTTCACCCTTTTCTCCATCACTTGATCCATTTCTACATGGAACAATTTCTTGTTCTTAATCAGTTTGGATCATTCCTTTTGGAAATTAGAGTTTAGAAGAGGTTTCAATTTTCTTTCTATTTAGTGTCATATAATAGAAACAAATAGAATTAAATAGCATGCATCATGAAAATAACATTCACTTATATATAACACTGGGATTTATTGTGGAGACCTTATTTGGGAAAAACCACCAAGTAATAGGCTACCAGTTTTTACTCTTTTGAAGTGAGCTTGGTTAAGAGCCAACCCTATTAAAAGTTACAAAATACACTATTAGGCATCACTCTATTAAAGGATTTAATCATCCTATTAGGAGTGGCATTGTTAGAGGCCTTTAGATCATTCCATTAGAATGTCACCTTGATTAAAGGATTTACAAATGACTATTAGGTCAAACTTGTTAAAGGATTTTGCAACCATAATGGTTAGAAAGTAACAACTTGGTTTGATATGTTAAGATAAAACTCACTTTCCAAATTTAGATCTCCATTCAGCTCATTTTCTAGTTCATTGACTAGACTTCATCATGCTCTCCATATTTGATCTACTTGAAAACCCTTCAAGTAATCACACTTCACCAATATTCTCACTTTTCCTCTGTTAGTCAATTCTTCATTATCCTTCAAAAATTTACAAATCAACAAAAAACCAACCAATAATAAAATATCCCTTATGCCTTTCCAAATAGGTAGCTTTATTATTTTTTTGCTTAAATATCACTGTAGATATTAGGGTTTGATTAGATTCTTTGAATATATCCATAGTTTTGTCCTGCTACTCCTTTATTGAAACTTCTAGAAACTTCTCTTTAAATCCTTACCTTGGATTGCTTAACAAACTCAATTCATGCATTAGATATGTTAGCTTATCAATCCTTATCATTCATGAATTTTGACCAATTAAAAAAATTCAACTATGTCAGCCTCAAATCTTAATTCTTTCACAAACTATTATTTTGCTAACACATAGTCATAAATGTGTTCTTCTTCTCAATCAATACTAGGTAGCTTGATCTCTACTATTCTATTTTTCTCAGATTCACTAGCTCACTCAGTCTTCAATACACTCGATCACTACTACATTTTGTCCTCTATCTTTCTCAACCATAACTATCACTCGGTTGATACTATTTTCTCAGCTATCTCTTAATTTCCTTAATCTTTTTCTTCAACTCCTTCATTGACCTAGTGAAATTGTGACTTGGTCAAGCTTGTGTTTTACTCAATAGCTCTTAGATACTTTTTTTCATGTTCATATAATGATTATAAAACACATTATATTATCAAAGACTAAGTGATCAAGTTCCCATTTTAATTCCAACATATTTTTTCAACAACATCACTAGTTCATCTAACTAACTCTCTTTTCAAATCATCTTCATAAATCAATTGATATGACACTCTACACTATTGGAAAATGTCTTACCAATAAGGTTTGACATCAATGGTAACATAACGATTATTCCAATTGTAGTTTCCAACAATTGTAATCCAAAAATATAAATTATAATATGTGGTTTCCAAGTATAATCATCTCTTCGTATAATTCTTATAATCACTTTAGATGGAGTAATGGTAAAGTTTTGAAGGATTTTTCTTGCAAGAAAATCTATGACATGTTGAAGGATGATGATAGTATCATCAATCATAGAAAGCTGACTTGGGGCTTTGACTAGTCTAGTAATAGATAGCACACTATATTTGAGTTGCTTTAGTATTCTAGTGTTGAGCCCAAAATAAATTATTTTCATTGAATCTTGATGATTAAAAAAATTGTTGTTGGGTCTGTTCTTTCTTAGGATGACAAACAAACTTGTTAGCTCGCATATGGATCCCAATATAAAATTTCAAAATTTGGATTTTTGAAATGTCTTTGTGAATGTACCTAAGAGTAGTTTATTTATATAGTTCAAATTAAAAAATTTGAAGTGCAAGTTCATAATAACTTGGATAAGGTTTAGATGTGCAATTTGTGTAGTTTCAAGATGGTTAAATCTAGCTTAAATTGGTTCAGAATGGTTTAATTGGCTCATGTGGGCTAGATTTTCTTTAAAAGGTCTAGTTGTCCCCATAGATTCAAGCAGTTGAGTAGTTTGATGGGAAAAATTTGAGAAAATAGGTTGAGTATGAACACATATTAAACTTTTAGAATGGTGACAAATAGAAACTTCCTATATTGGAAGAGAAGAAAAGATATCTAAATCGACTTCTATGGTGTAAAAAATTCCATGAACACAATGTTTTAGTTAGTACAATCTAAAATAGGAAATCTTTCCAACTAATAAAATTATAAATCCCCTTTTTTAGAGACATAAAAACTAGCCTTTGTTTCTAGTGAAGAGATATTGGTTACAAGTTGTAATTTGTTACTACCCAGACTAACTTCAGAACATGGTGTTGACTCCTTAGAATAATGCATAATGTTTCTACATTCATGGCTTCACAATATGGATATGAGGGTTTCCATAGAAAATTTTTCAAATGTACCTAAATTAGAAGCACTCAATATCATTAGTTCTTGATATAATTCCAACTACATTGATGTGTATAAGAAAATGGGTCATGAGAACCGCTATGAGTTCCATGAACTAGTTGCTTGATTAAGAAAAGATGGCATAAGTCTCCATAATCACTTCACAATGTTATTCCTGAGCTAAAAGGAAATAAATATATATCTACTATATCAAGGCTACAAAAATATCATTTCAAAACATTTGAGGTATGAGTTGACCAAATGCACCCACTGATAATGGGAAAGCCCCCATTCTTTAGGTAAGTTTCCAATGAAAACATTAAAGTCATAAATTAATTAGTATCCCATTCTCACCCAATATAAAACTATGAAGTTCACATGGAGTTATAATGATTTTTGGTTGTTCTCCAAATCCATGAAGAGTGATATAAGTAATGAACTTCATAATTAAAACTGCTAAATTGAGAGAACACATTGTGCATGGAAATGACTAGGGATTTTAAAGTCATCATGTCTAGGAATGGATAGCCAATCACATTCCAAGTAATTTTGGAAATTAGGTAGCAAACATGATACTCGTGGAGTTCAACACTGGGTCCTACCCATTAAAACTAATTTCTTCCTCAAAATGTCTAATTCATCAAAGGAAAATTATACCTTTCGGTAGAGCATAAAAGATTAGTTTTGAGTAGTTTGAGAATGGGTGGCTTTCTACTAGTTTTTAGGAGGATGAATCACTAGTTCAGATTGTATATTGGGGTCAACATGTGGATGCAAAAAATTTATTTCTTTTTTTGGTAAGAAGCTGAAGCCAAAAAAAATTATTTATATTATTAATTCAAATTTTACACCCCTATTCAGTGAGGGTACCAATAAGAAAGAATAAAGGGAAGAAAACCTTTGGCTGAGTGGAGGGAAGAAAACCTCTAGTCTGACCTAAATCTTATGAAAGATCAAAAAAGAAAGCAACTTATAACTACTATATCTAGTGGATTTGGAAATATAAGATCACATAAGTACAAGATACAAAATGAGCTCCCCAAGAACCAACATACATCTAGTATGGAAACCTCCAAGGAGAAAAGTTCAAAAGAACATCGAAGAATGAACAAGCCAATGTCAAGGAAATCCAAGCACTCCAACATAACCAACTCATAATATAATGATGGATAAAAGAGCTAAGAAATCTAGAAGTAATATCTCAGATGTAGATGTGATGGTTATTCAATTAGGGATCTGGTCCATCTATGATTGAGAGCTTGGAAAATACTTAAAACAATTATCAATCAAAGCAGTTCTTGGTAGAGTTCAAAGTCATCCCATTTCACCAATATGAGCTATTCATGAAAAGATCTAAGATATGAAGATGAATAAGAGCACACTTTGTATGAGTAATGATTGTTTTGACTTGGGAATAAAAATCCTAAATTTGACCCACCCACTAGCATGATGTGAGCCCAAACATTGACATCAAAATGAAGAATAAATGAGATTGTATGGAAAATGTTTGATAGAATTTCAATGTATTCAATAGGCCAGGTCAAGTATTGCGATTATAACTTGACTCACCATGTGAGGGGTTTCATAAAAGGGTCTTTTCAAACAATATGATTTACCTCTCTAAGAGCAATAATATTCCTTTGTATGCAAGTGGACACATCTTCAACATAAATAAGCTCAATCATCATGTCAAAAAAAGAAGGATCCACATTATTTAGGGAGATTATTCTTTTATTAAATTAATTTTTATGATGATGGAAAGTTCAGAAAAAACTTGATTCAAATGACAATATAAAAGAAAGCAATATTCTTTCTATAAACACCACGCATATATAATAGGTGAGCCAAGATCCAAATTGGCTCTACAGATGACATAATATATCAAGATGACATCATATTATACCATGATTTATTTTGATGAGCTTAATGTTAATTTATCAGGGTTTTTAGAGACCAAAAAGGATATCTTCATGGAAGTGTCAACAAATGTGAGGAACACATTATGTTGATCCATCAAGAATAAATTGATAGGCCCGACAAGGACATTTAGATGAAAGTACAAAATCTTCTTAATGTAAATATTGATATTGAATGATGCATGGTGTTCATGCACTTCATAATCTCAATATCTTTAGAATTTCAATCAGAAAGGAATGTTAAACACAAGGGAGATGACAGAGAATATATGCTTGTGTTTTTATATGTTCACTTCTTGGAGTGATAATTATTCAAAAACCATGTAGCAGATAATGTATATTAACATTTAGCTCACAAGAAAGTCCAGGTGATAACATCACCTATGGATAGCCCTACTTTAAAAGACTAGATGTTTAAATGATTCATGTCCACATGCCAAGTAGGTGAAAGTGATTTGTATCACTTGTAAGTTCAAGGTGATGACTAAACCAAGGATATAAAAATAACATCTTCACAACCAAACATTATGAAATTTTGTAAAATAATTGAGAAGAGTATACAATGGAATATGATGTTTTGTAAAATACTTTGGAAGGGTATAGAATGTAAAAGGAGGACTCGGTTTCAAAAACTAAAAAGAAACTGACCAAAATAGAAAATAAGTAAGGATCAAAAATCCAAAGTGGGGGGTTTCCATATCTATTTCTTCTTTTTAAATCTTTAGTGCTAGAGGAGGGAGAGTTTTTGGTTTCTATTTTCATTTGTAATGCATAGGAAAAGGGCATGCTTAATTTTCACGCAAATTTTTGTGCAAAGATTAAGCCTATGAGCTCATTTTTTTTGTATTGAATAAATAAAAGAGACATTTGTGAATTTTTTATTGTCTTCTTTGGAATATATTTAACTATTTCTTGAATATGATTTTTCTCAATATCATTGGCAATATGAGTTTGGTTAATTTTGGAATTTAGTTTTCAAATTAATCTTCTTGCTAAAAGGAGGATGTCTAATCTCAATTTATTTTTTCTATAAGTTGTATTTTGTGAATGCAAGAGAGTGATCTGAGTGTTAGTTTATTGTGCTCATTTCGCTTTGTATTTAGATCTTTCACATCTATTTTATGTTTATAGATAGATCTTTTTGTGTTTTTCTTTCTTTCAGGTTAAAATCATCTTTGTAAATAGTCTTGTGAATTCATTGAAGATATCACATGGGGAGTTGTACCCAGGATGATTTAGAGGGTGCTTATGTATTTCAATTGCAAAGTGACCCAACTACTCATTACAGATGTTTTTCTTCTTAGTTTGGGTATTCAAGAGTCATTTTAAGGTTTTTTTGTAAAAGACAAATCTATTAACTAACAAAACTATTATTTTCTTTATTTTTCATTGTATTGAAACTTTTGAATATTTCTTTTTTAATTGCTCTTCGGCTTCTAAGATTTGGTTTTTATTCTCTAGTAATGATCTTGTGTGGAATGGTACACATATTCTCTCTTTTTTTTAATGTCATTACTAGTTTTATGGAGGCTTTCGATTTACATCTTTAAAAGTGTTAGTTTACTTAATCTGCTAAAATCTTGTGGTTCATTTGGAAGCAAAGGAATGAAGAGATTTTACAATCAAATCCTTGACTTCTTACTGAGTTTTATCACAAACTTACATTTTTCACATTATGTCACAAGTTACAACTGTTATTAAGTGCCAAAGGATATATTCATATCCTTGATCCAAGATGGTTCCATGGTTATCTTCCAAAAGGACATTGAGAATTGCTCATACAATGAATGTGGAATTGGGATTACTATTAGCAAGAGTGAAAGGGATGATATAGAATGATCCAAAGAGGTCCCCCCTTATGTTGATCCATAAGTTGACAACGTTGAAAGAAGAGCTAATATTGTAGCCTATTCAAGATGACTAGTTGGATAGGATTCAAACTTCAATGATAGAATTAATATTATTAATAGGGAAGCTGATTTGGTTGGATGGGCTACAAATGAGCACAATGACAATAATGAATGGGGTGGAGCTAAAATTTCAAAGTTCCTAGTCATGAGTTGATAAGGTTGATTATAAAATATATTTTTTTGTTATGTTGTATAATATTGTAATGAGTTCATGCCTTTTGTATATGTAGGTATGGCCTTTTTGATGCAGTATTTCCCCCTTCTTTAGATTTTATTTTTCTTGTCAATTAATTTTTCTTATCAACACTCTATCTTGATGTTCCTATTTGACTCTATACCTTTATATATATAAGTTTTTGACAAAAGATAAGTCCATTCTAGGACAATATGAATATAGGAGAATATACCTTTCATTCCTAGGATTTAAATTTTAGTTACTGTTGAGTTATTATTTTGCACAATGCTAAATGGAAGGGATCCATGTGAATCACTCTCTTGAAAATTTGATCAAGGACCAACTCCAAGGTTTCAGGCGATCTTTCAACCTACTGAAATCCTCTTAATTGAAGATAAATGTATATGTTCATGAGGAGGCCGTTTCTAGTTTGAACCAATTTTGGATAAGATGTTTGATCTTCTTGTTGTTTGATAATTGACCATAAAAGAGATATATTTTTGGTATTTTCTATTTTATGATTAATGCAATTTATCCATGCAGCTATATGAATTCCTATTTTAACCAAGTGTTAAAAAAGAAACTAACAAAGATAAAGTGATGAAAGATGAAAGAAAATAATTTGAAAGGGAAATTCCTAATGGACATATACCACGGTAATAACATGTATGCAAATTAAATCATCAAAAAGATCAGGTAGAAAATCAATAAAAATAGGAGGAGCACTTCCTCAATTCCATTGATGCAATCATCAATGGGAACTCAATATAAACTAAAAGATTTTTCACATCTCATCAAATCGCAAGATCACATAAAGTTCACTCATGCAA